>VUQR01035030.1:0-16567 GCA_015108515.1 Hemichromis elongatus | reverse complement strand
CCGACAGCCCTTGTGGGGACCAAAATCCCGGTCCCCACAAGTTTGAAGGCATTTTTGAGGCTCAAAATATGGTTTTAGTGTCAGGGTTACAATTAGGTTATGGTTAGGTTAAGGGTAAGGGTAAGGGTCAGGGTTAGGCATTCATCTTTGATGGTTAGGGTTAGGGTAAGGGGCTAGGGAAAGCATTATGTCAATGAGATGTCCCCACAAGTTATGAAAACACAACCTGTGTGTGTGTTTGTGTGTACATACATTTCCTTTCCTATTTACAGGTTTGAAATTCTGTCGAGGTCCTCCTGTGTTCAGTAGTATAAGTAAATGTGTATACTTGTGAGTACACTCATCAGCACGTGTTTGTGCACTAACCTTTTGTCTCTAACAGGATTATCTGTCCCTTCATTTTAATATTATTAAGCTTTTTTCTGTCTTTCTGTGTCTTTCTCTTTCATTCATGTCTGTCTGCAGTCCCATTCTTTTGTCAGCAATTAATTAATTCATTATACACTTACTTATCTTATTTTACTGCTACCCATATGTTAGCTTTCAGATGGCAGTCATTTTTCAGACATGTTCTTCTATGCGATGCACAGCACATGACCAGACCAGACCGGACCAGAGCAGATGGTGGGTGTGAGCAGCTTTGTGAGGTCACTCTTGAGTGTGAGGAGAAGATCAAGGGCTTGGCACACAAACACCCGTTTGCACACAAACCCACACAATAGCAGGCCATACCAATGTGTGTGATCTCAACACAGTTGCAACAGGTTTTTGCAAGTGACTGTGATAAACACTGATTAGTGAGGAGGAGAGAGGGTATGTGGAGAATGTCTCCATTACTATTTGTTTACATTGTCCATTGTATTTATATTAATGGTTTTACTGGAATATACTGGTACATGCAAATCTGCTAAGCTGCACATCATACCTTATTTCTTTGCTTTTTGATGCTTGTGTTTATAATTTATAATATGTGTTCAGAATATTCTCTATTTTTTAGAACTGTTCTAAATCCCTGACTAGATCATAGAAAGAGTGATATGCATGTGTGGGATGTTGACAAAGTCAGTGCACAGTCACTTATTGATATTCAGTTTGCATAGCAGGGTCAAAGGTTGGAGTCAAGCTGAGGCCACTGTGAAAGAAGTTGGCTACCTATCAGCAAGCATGATTGAATCACAGAATGGGAAACGTGCATACGTGTGAGTGTCCTTTAACAGAGCTGTTTTTGTTAAACACCAAAGAGAAGTGCACTGTGCAGCAATCAGAACTTTATTCGGTTTGGTTAGATTGCTCAAAATTCTTTCAAATCGGGTTTCATAAAAAAAAAAAAAAAAGGCTCAGCTGCATTAATGGCTTACCGTGCATATAAAAGATTACTTCCTTTATTAAAAACCGTACTCTCACCTTTTCAAAGGCAAACATTGTGCTAGCTTTAAAAAGATGCCTACTGAATGTATCACTCATAAATGCTAAAGTGTAAAAGGATGGATCAGAAGCAGAGGCATTCTAGTCCTCCAGCCAATGTTGTTGCAATCAAATGAAAACCTATAAAATCAAGTGAAAATGGACTTTAAAACTTTTACCTCTGTAGAAGTCGAAATTTTTTTATTTGTTGTTTCTGTCATGTTTAGATGAGATTATGTAAATGGACTGATACTTATATATGGTACCTTTCTACTCAATTTGAGAAGTCATATTTTTTCTTACTAAAAGCCTCATTACAAACACACAGGTGATTATTTTATATTCTCTGTTGTACTCTAAAGTTCACAAACTCACATCCTGTATCTTGTTTGCCTTTCAATTAGCAGCCACCTTGCTGGTCTTCTGAGCCACAGTGATAACTTAATGAATTTGCAGCATTGTTCATCTCACAGTTTTAATGTCACTCACTCAATCACTCAATAATTGTATAAAATATTTGTTTTCTACAATCATTTGTTTTACTGTGAGACTATTTATAGTATTGATGTCAAAAGAAAGATTACACCAGCTTTATATTTAAATGTCTCACAATATTTCTATAAATACTTGATTTCTTGAAATTTGGATTCCTTATTTTAGTCTAGCAAAAAAACAACATTTATTCTATGCCTACCAACAGCTAATAGGATAGAGAAGTATGTGGTATGACACCTAAAGGTTTTTGGTGCTTAGTGAAAAATAATTGTAGCAAAGATAGTGGTATTTTGAAATCTATCCATTCATCTAAACGGTTATTCAACTCCTAAGCTTTTCATCTGATGCGGCACACAGAAATACAGAAATAAGCGGTTTATCATACTGTAATTACAAAAATTAGCCAGAAGAGGGCAGTGTTGAATGGAGAGAACAGATCTAGATGAACCTCAGAACTGAAGCAGCTTCTTGGGGAGTACATTGCCAGAACACACTACACTATTTTTCTTATCTCAGTTGGTGGGTCTTGGCAAACACCAGCAGTAATATCTGTAGTAATGGAAAAATGTCTGTGTGTCCATGTGTGCATAAAAAAACGTTATTGCTGCCAAATTCGAGCATAAAGTGCACAGCCATCTGTGTTTGTTTGCAATAAATTTGCAGTGTGTATGTGCATCATACTTCCTTGCATGCATATATGTGACATAGATTTACACGTGTACTATTGGCAGACGGGTGAACCCCAGGAACACGGAAGCCTATAGAGTGAGAGGAAATGATTATGCCACATGGTTCCACTATTGCGGCTGGGCAGCTCAACCCCTCCCTTCCCCCCAGCTTATGTAGGGCTCTGTTGGCTCAGCAACCTACAGTGAGATTATCAGGACTGTATCAAGACACCGACCAATATTGTAAATAAATAATGAACACACAGTAGACAATAAGATTAGGAGCGCTACCCCACCCAATCAAAAAGTGTAGCTTAGAATTCAGAATCACAACATTTTGCACATATTTCATGCTTGTCTGCCGTAAAGTAAAAGAAAATCTAAAAATTAGATAACATGTAGGTTTTGTTTTTGTCCAAATTATTCAGAAATGACCTCTTACTGTTGGACATTCCAATTCATTAAGAGGGACTAGCACTAATCCAATCACATTACCAGTTTCAAAGGATATCATAGTGTCATTTCTACCATTGTAGGACTGATGCTATTTTATAGAAACTACTTTAGAGTTTGGACTTGTAATCGAGTTTGAAAAGGTGCTATTCCTCAATGAAAATTAGATGTGGCAGAAAAGGAAACAAAAAAGAGAGAAAGAAAGAAAGAAAGAAAATGTGTCTTTGAACAGTGGCTGATTTAAAACTGGACTTTTGTAAATGGTCCTGTCTGTGTGTGTCTTTGTACTCTGGCTGATCATTAATCTGAACTATCAGGTCTGATAAGATGTTTCTAAAGAGAGAAGCAACTGAAAGATCACTCTCAGAGTGATAGGTGTGTGTGTGTGTATGTACGTGTGAGAGAGACAGACAGAAAGGTAGTTTAAAAGACCTTGAGTTTGACGATGGTCATACTGCAGCCCTTGTAAATCTTACAGGAAGCTCATAATAGACTCCTTATCTGCACAGGAGACAATGAAGCCCATCAAGGGAGAACAAAATAAAAGGAATCAGTCTGTCAGGTGGAGAAAGAGTATTCAAATGAGCGCCTACAGGCATTGGCAGAAGAATTAGCAAGGTCTGGCCAGATGACATTCAGACTCACATGCACATCTAGAAATGTAAAGATCACACGTGTCTTTATTTAAGTTGTTCATTCCTAAATTAAAGAGAAAAAAAGGATGAAACTTAAATGTGAGAATTGTTTGGTTAAGACTTTTAAGTCAATGAACTACAATGATCTAATGTATTAAAGCATAATTTTATTTTCAATATTGTAATGCTTACTCCTATGGATCCTGCGTATCATATTTCATATTAATTTACATATTGTAGAGACTGGAGAGAATGCTAGTGTGTCATTTGCCAATATGATAGGTAAAGAAAGTAGGAATAAATGCAAGTTAAAGGTTATTTGTGTTATTAAATACTGTATGATTAAATAATAAAAACTGATTAATGTCTCCAGGATGAAAAACATCCCTTTGTCAGACATCCTTCATTATCACCTTACTCATTCTGCATGACACTTTGTGACTGTGGGGCTGTTAGTTGAAAGCACCGGGCTTAGTCAGATAATTTCCCCTGACAGTGGGTGATATGAAATGAGGTCACTCAGCAAGCACGGTGGCACAGATTCTGCTGTTTAGCTGATTCAAGTGTATCACATTTAAGAGTTGAGGAACAGTTCTTCCATCCTCTACACATCTATGTGTTATACCAGCGCTCTACCAGTACACGTTTTCTTTGCAGATATCTGCTGTAAGATGCCGTGGAGCATAAATGTAGTTTGCAGCACTCCTATTTAATTTATTTAGACTGACACTGCCTATATGTAACCGCCATAAAAAGGCCAGTGGTTTTTAATGACGTTCCAGACTGAGTTCACATTTGCTGCTACACTGATGTAGTTCTCCACAGTCAGTAGGGGGCAATAGAGACCAAGAAAAAGGCTCATCTGCAAATATCTTGAACTGTTGTTCTAGGTTTGACAATTCTTGATCATTCTTGCACCTGAGATCAACCTATGCTATTGAAAAATGTGTCATTATAGAAATAATAAGAGCATCTGCCGCTTTGAAGATTTAATCTTCAAAAGCACACAGAATAAAGCATAGAAATTGCTCTTTGACTCCACTAAAGATGGAGAAATTTTTTTTTCATGAATAGAAACATGCACACATGTGATCTGTACGATTTGCCGCCCTTTCAGATGTTTTTTATTTCATCTTTGTGTGTATTGACTGACTCTCTTATGATTGTCTGTAATAGTTTGTGCTAGTGATACATGAGAGAGGGATTCAGCTGTCCCGGACTTTTCTCCACTCCAAGTATCACTCCTCTCCTGTAAATGGCAGATGTCAGAGATGCTCTTGAGTGTATGAGTGCACACATGAAAGAACACGAGTGCCTGCATGTGTGTGCTTGACAATGTGTGTGACTTGATCCAGATGGGCATGTTAACAAGAGCAAGCATTGCCCTCTGGCAGCCGTTTATTTCTGTGATTAGATTGTGCCATTATGTGATTCCTTCCATAATCAACTCATAATCCCCTCCCGTCTTCACTAGTCACCCTTCCTTTGGCTCCACCTCATCACTCTTTAGCTTCCCCTTTGGTCCTCGTGTCTTTTTTCATCCTCATCGCACAACGTGTTTGCCTCATGTCTCTTAATGTAGTGCATCTTCTCAACCTCCCGCCCCGAGTGTGGTCATGGTTGCACTTGGCCGATAATAATGAGCAATGAGTGAAAGGAAACTGTTGAGCGTGTATTGGCTCAGGGCGCACGGTAGCCATTATGGGGCTAAAGCACTGCCAGTGTGCTTGATGAGGGGGAACAACGGAGCCTCGCCCTGGGACACTCCATTAAACTCCCCCTCTTTGTCTTTCTGTCTTTGGATAATACGAAAACACAGAGTAACACAAACGCACACAGCTCCAGTGGCTCTCCTGTGTGTTCCTGTACATGACCAAAAGCCATGTCTTCAATCTTGCTTTATAGGATAAGCCATCACCTGGCCAATGGTCTTTGCAGCACCATCTTCTTTCTTCCCCACCAGCATTGCTCCATCCTTATTGCTCTTTCCTTAGCCTCCTGTGTCTTCACATAAGCGTCTCTCAGGCAGCAATATAGGCTTTTTAAAAGATCCTACTACATAATATGGTAAGAAACAGCCGTTGGCTATTTTAGATTATTGTGGGTCAAATCACACGAAATTGCCAAGGAGCTAAACACAAAGAAAATGTTAAAAGAGAGAGAGGCTTTTTATGGCACTCAACCATACTCATAAAACTAAGACAAAGACAAAATAAAAATCAATTGAGCTTTGGAGAAAAGCCGGGAGGATCACTTTTCATAGTTGTGGATATTGATCATGAATGATGCTTGTTTGCAAACAGTAAAGCCAGGATTGCTAAATGTGGCTCCTTTATTACACCGACTATATCATTTTTCAGCAGTAACTTGAACAAGGCTTTGTCTAAGTGAGAAATATGACATCAAAATATGTCTCAACTATTCAAAATGCATTCCTTGACACTACAATGACCTTTTGGGGGTTGAACACCCTTCTCTCTGTATTGTTATTCATCCGAAGTAATTAGTATGCTAATGGGTTAATAAAAGTCTCCTGGTCCTAGGTTGCCTTTGGAGTTGAAATATGACAAAGTTCTTTTTAATGAGGATGTGCTAGTGTTATTGCTTTTTATTGGACTCATCTTTCATCGTAAAACTTTTATTGAAAAACTTTTGCAGAGGGTTTCTATCTCGCTCTCTGAGTGAAATAATGGAGTTCGACCAACAAGCAATCATAGATTTAAATTATACTTTGAGGGAAGGTCTTAACACAGCAAGGGAGTGTCTTTAGACAGGTTTTTAACAAAGAATTGAAGGCTATAGTTCAATGTAGCATCAATGCCTTAAAACTCCATCTTGCATCATGAGAGCTGAAACTTTATTGAGATTTTTTTTGAAGAAGACAAAATCATAGAGATTAGAGACAACTTGATACTGGATTGGAAAGTGATACCTTATTCCGTTATATAAAACTAGCTTAATGGTGAAGGAGTTGGGGGTGTAGCTTGTAACAGCGGTCTGGCGAGGAAGGAGCGGCTAGTAAGTCCAGCGGCCATGTGGTATGGAGGTTAGCCGGATAACCCGAAGCCAGTCAGTTAAGTCAAGCAACAGACCTTTATTCTTTAACAGCAACATAAGACCATACAAGCCAGGTCTCCACAGCTCTACTTGGTCCGTACATACATGCGCGGAAATTGGTAGTCACCTGCGCCAGGCCTTTACAAGGGTAAGGTCTCCTGAACTGCTACTTGTGCAGCATGTTATGGCTGCTGCTACACTTACACACCCACTAGGAGACTCCCCCCAGCTACTATAATAGTCCACAATAGTCTCCACTCAGAAAAGTGCTTGTGTATTGGTTAAATAAATGACGTCGAATGACGGTCCCGCAGTAATACACGATACAGCCATGTATTCCAGCCCTAAACCTAACCTTATCCCTAACAGGCTAAAATACAGCAGTTCAGCGATATTCAAAAGATAAATTATGGTCTTAGGAAACTTTTATTATCTGAGAGCAATGTGATAGTAGCACTAGCAAAATATAAAGAAATGAGGGTTCGCTCATGAAGTTTGCAGAATACTGTATTTAATGGCATACACACTCTCATGGAACTGAGCTGGCAAATTGTGACAGTAAACCAAAAAGATTTTTTTAGAAAATAATTTTTTGCCATCCAAAAAATCAGCTGGCTCTGGTTCTGGTCTTTTAAAGCTCAGCCATGAAAATTATGCCAATCTTAGAAAAGGTCTAGGTGTTTGCAGGTCAAGCATAGTACAGATGAGGTTAAAGTGGAGTGCAAACACCTGTTACCTCTCACAACGAATCACCTGGATGCATTGTAAGCAGAGCTTGTGCACTATTTCCCATCTGGAAAGGTCTCAAGGACAAGGTACAAAAAAAAGAATATCTGAACAGTTTGTCCCCAGGTTATTTTACAGTCCAAGATGACAAACTATTGATGCTGAAAATGATAGAAGATTAAATATGTGTTTCACATTCTGTTGCATTCTTGTGGATAACGTGCGTGCAGAATATCCTACATATATCACAGTGATAAAAAAAATGACTGTAGGCTGTGAGGCTGGTCTTGGGTATAATAAAGTAAAAATCTAGGAGTCTATCTAGAGTTCATAAGAAGGTGACTGATGCCTAAACAACCCCGCCAAACCTGACTGGATGTTATAAAAGTAAACTTATAACTCACAAGCATCACACCAAGCTCTACCTCAGTAGTCAATATAAAACATTCATCATGGAACAACTTAACACAGAACTGTATCTTTGCTGTCATCTGTCATGTCCTTTACACTACGTACTTCCCACATACGGTTTTGTGTTTACTTTGATTTGAAGAAAACCCCCCAAAACATAACATAATGATAGCATAGCGTGGGTAACAGAGGTTCAAGTGAGAAATAAAGGATTATGATTGTCCTCCTGTCAACACGGAAAACATCTACAATTCAAATGGCTCTAAAACATGTTCAGATGCATCACTTTGAAAAAGTAAAGTAAAACAACTCTGGAGAATGTGCTGGACAACTTACATATTTCCTGAGGTGATGGTTGTAATCTGACATTCATATGCTGGGCACAAAGATGTGTTTTTTCATTACAACCTGTGAGGTCTGAAAATAATGTACACAAAACAGAAGCACCCAACCAGTAACAAAAGGGGGGAAAAAAAAGAATAAGTGCTTTCTTGGTGTTGTAATCATAGCTGGATGGGCTTATTGATTTGATGTTGGAACAATGCTTGGTGTGTGTATTTGTGTGGGCGAATGAGCTTATATTGCGACGCTTACACTTGGGCTCTGCTCTAATTGCGTATGATGAGGAGATATAGTTGTGTTCTCAGAGCCGGGAGAACGTAAAGGACATCAGAGGACATCACAGTGTTCTCGCAGACCCTTATCATCGTGCAATGTTTTCTTCTAAGTGAAGAGTGCAGTAACAAAATTGCCATCATCTACGGGCACGAGCTGTTGCTCTTATCATAAATAATAAAGGTGCGAGATGGCTGCGTATAAACCAGCCTTGCATAAACTGGATTGTACAAGACAAGAGAAATATGCACGCCAAACAGGCCAAAAGCTAAATGTTCTTCGTCTGGCACTTGCTGAACTTTATGTAAAATTATAACACTCCAGAGAAAACACATGATGAAATATCTGACCATAATTCAGCAACAAAACCAAACAAAGGAGCAGAGGTACTAGATCCTCCTCCTTCTCCCACGCTGACATTACTTTCTATTCAGATCTAAATAATTCTCTATCATGAGTGCACCTGGGTGTGGATGGGTTGCTTTGGGAGAACCCATCTTTACTTAAAGCTTCTCCACCGATGAAATATTAACTCCAGGTTAACGGCAGCAGAACCATTGATTCTGACCACAGCTTTGAGTGTGCAGCATTTAAAGCAGCCCTTCAGGAAAGCACGGCATGACAGGCATGTTAGCAAGGTTCCACATAAAAGGACACGGAGGAATTTGCATCGCAAAGTGCTGCTAGTAGCTCTCCTCCAAATAAAAGGGAGTGAATCGGTGTTTGACACATCAAGCTGACAGCTTGAGGTGAAGCAGGCAAATTCCTGTATTCTGTGTGTGTGTGTGTTCATGAGAGTCTAAAGAGCACACAAGGGCCAGCGAGGTCCCCTTGGCATCTGCTGGCTCAACAGCCACCAAGGCCTTCTAATGAGTATAATGAGTCTTTGCCACAGAGCTCCTGTCACGCTCCCTTCATTCATATTGATTTATGTATTGTTTCTGCAGTGACATTGTCTTTGATGTGGTGTCAGGGGGAGAAAGAAGGGAAGAGAATTCATTGTTAAAGCTATGATTACAACAGACACTCCATGTGGGTACAACGTGATGCAAGACAGGACAAACACTTTGGATTTGAGGAACCCCTGGCTCATTAAGGTTGGGTTACATGACAGATTTAGGAGTTTTTCCTAACTTATCAGCTCTTTTTCCTTCCTCTATAACCTATGACCTGACTTTAGTTTAAAGTTCGAACTATGATTTAAAAGTTTCACAAAGAGAGGGGGGGTATAAGGATAATGGAATGTGTGAGTGCAACGATAAACAGATGAAAACAGAGGAAAGAAACCTTCCATTCCCCCTTTTCTGAGTCTAAATGATGTTGATGAGCTGCCTTTTGGCAAAAAGTGAGAGTAATTTATGCAATTTTGAATCATTTGCATTGTTTGAATCGCTTCATAAACATTTGCTTTTGGCAAAAGTACTTAAAAACCATTATTTACATTTTGTTTATCGCAATGCTCCATTTACATGTTTTCACTTCATATACACCCACACACCACATGTGAATTATAGATGACATTTTTAGCAATACGAGGCCCCGAGGCTCTCCTGTACAAGCTGTTTTAAACATATGCATTTAAACCTTTTTTCTTTTTTAGTGAAGCTATTAATGAGTGGTGAGTCAAACCTGCATAATCACAGTGACCACAAGGGCTCCATTCCTAACTTGGTACCATTGCATGTCCCTAATGTTTTTGCCTCATTAGCCAAACATCTATTCCAGTTACTGACTGGCCAATTCTAAGAACTATTTGGCTTTATTCAGTAATTTCATTTCTATCTGGCTCTCACCTTCTACCGATTATAGATGGAAGAGGTTCTAAGCAAGGGCTGCCAATTAGTTTTCCCCAGGGGGCCACATGAGAAACTGGGAGTGCCATGGTGGGCTGCACCAAAAAGCTCGTAAAACATAAGATTAATATTCAGTAGAACTGAGTTAAACGTACTGGTGCTCCCCTCCACAAGAGTCCCTGTTTATTATGTGGTCCGTTGGGAAAATTAATTGCCCACCCCTGAATCTGTGAGTCTATTGTGTCCTGTTTTGATTCATTTTTATGTCTCATGAGCAGCTAAACACTGTGCAACATTAAGTGTAAGAACCTTTTTTTATTACACCATGCATTTATTCTTCTTTTACTATCCTCTCAACCATACTCTCCTGCATCCTTATCTTCAACTGGAAAACATCCATGTTCACCACTTACTTCACTTATCTATTCACACACACAAACACACAGTTTTGTTGTGTTTTTGCCATACTTGTAACATAGACAAGTGGCTTGGAGAAAATTTAAAGCTTTATGCATCAGATATGGTTAAATACTCCACAGTCTGGATGTGAGTAGCTTACTGTTTGCCAACAGTTTTCTTGGATGGGCTGAAACACTGCAGGACCCCAATTTTAACATTTTGGCCAAATGCAAGGAATTTGAATTTCTGAATGCTGATAGAAAATTATATTAAGAGTAGCTACAAAAAAGTCAGAGATAAAATGGGCTGCTGTGTTGAGACTTTAGACAAGGCGCAGTTCTCAGTGTTAGGCACCAGGCAGTTTTAAACAGATGTAGAAGAATGAGGTCTTGAGGCAGGATTATGTGCAGAAAAAATGAATGAAGCAATGGAAAAACTACCAGGGAATTCAACTATAACTAAACAAACAACCAAAATAAACAGCTTCATATAACCCAACACCTCTTTTCTTCTGTAATTAGGCATTTCCAACCTCAAATGTATGGACCGTATCACTTAGGTAAGGAACAAGGAAACCAAAGTACACATACACATATCACTAGCAGCGTTCCTGGTTTCTGCTAGCAACACCTTTACATATGAGTACTTAGAATACATCTATCTATTTACAATACACTTACATATGTTAAAGGAATGTCAGCTACATAAACACTCCATACTTCTTTTGTGCCCCAGTTACTCACTACTCTGGACCTAATTATGCAAACCAATTATAATTATCAGGGCCCTTTTTTTGGTACATATAGCAGGTTTAGCTAAACTCTCAGTTGAACATGTTTCCTGGAATAGGACCCAGCTGATTCCCAGGAATACAGATGACCCATAAACAATTGTGAAAAATGCCAAAACATTGAACTCATTGATCTGACCAAGTCAGCAACTAAAATAAACACAAAGTCATGTGATCAATAATGAAACAGCAAAGTGATAATACTGGGAAATGGACACAATGGAAATGGGGAAGGAGTGACCCCTGTCACGGTGAGAATCAGCAGTAGTGTAGTCCACACATTGAAGATAAGACATCAGTTTTTCAATTTTATTTGCTTGTGTATGGCCTTCCCTTACCACACAGTTTGCTATCACATTTTTGTTCCTCATCTTACAGCAGCATTAATAGACTGGAAAATGAACTCGCACTAGGAGATATCATTTGAATGTACAGTATTTTTAATATAGTATCTTCTCATTGAAAGAGGTAAACTTTTTATAGCAAATGCTTAGACTTCATTAGCACGTGTGTTTAAAGTTCAGCTTTTTTGGACTACATTAAAATGTGTACTTAATAAATATTAGATCAGGCTAAAATGAACACAACAAGTTCTAATATCTGCTGTTAAGAAAAAAGGCACTAAAAGCAAACAAAAAATATTATTTCATTAATAATTAAGGAATCCATCCTTCTCTCTTCCTCTTATCCTGTTCAGAGTTGCATGGGGACTGGAGCCTGCCACAGGGCAAAGGACACGGTACACACCCTGGACAGGTGTCCAGTCTGTCGCAGGGCTAACACAGAAAGATAGACAACCATTCACATTTACATGTACGACCAATTTAAAATCACCAGTTAACCTAACCCCGCTAACTGTGAGAGGGAGTTGGAGTACCCAGAAAGAACACAGACATGGTGATAACATGAAAACACTATACAGCCAGATGGTGGATTTGAACCCAGTAGATTCTTCCTGTGAGGCAACGGTCAGGGGTGGACTGGTAATCTGGCATACTGGACATTTTCCTGGTGAGCTGATGCACTGTTGCTCGAAGGCCACTGTGCACCAGCCATACAAGCACTGACAGCAATCCATTGGTTCATTTTTATTACCAACATTGGATTGCCCAATCGAATGTCTTAATACGACCGGGATTTTTTATCATGGCATTAAGTGAGAAAATGTATTCCTTTAGATGTAACTTATGAACCTAAGGTTTGGAAGCCTTTCACAAATATTCTAATTTGTGACAATATCTCCTAAAATTTCTAATATTTTCATTTGTCCAGGGACAGAAATTTGAAGAATGGACATCACTTTGTTTCAAAGGTGCCACTGGATCTAATTTTTAATTTTTTTACATTGATTGTTAAAAGACAAAATAAGTGAATCAATGTCATTATGAGCCATGCAAGGGTCAAACATGGCAGAGAACCTTCCAACATCATCTTGGTTTATAATCTGCTTTTGGATCATCAGTTTAGGAGGTGAAGGATCCAAGAAAAATTACAAATAAAAAATATGCATCTATGGTCACTCACATGGACAGCCTCCAGACATACATCATGTATATTTAAACCCAGGGAGGAAACAAGATCCAGTGTGTGACCCTTTGTATGTATGGAGCCAGAAACATGCTGCCTAAAGTTAAAGGACTCTGCAATGTGATAGCAATGAGCTCAGCAGCAGTGTTACAGGATGCATCATTAATATGAAGGTTTAAATCTCCCAGTAATACAACCTTCTCCAATTTAATGATGGATGTCAGAAGGTTAAATTCAGTTAGAAACACCCTGGCAGGTCCAGGAGATCGATAGATTAAACTACAATAAAAGGTTTTAAGAGAACCAATCTTCATCATGTGTGACTCAAATGAAGAAAAGGAGTCCAAGTTCATCAGTCTGCATGTGAGTCTGTCCTGGTAAACAACAGCAAGTCCTCCACCACGTCCCGAAAGACAGCAGCACTTGTATTAAACAATTGTGCACACATGTGGACCTGCCAGGCATAGACCTGGGAAAACCTTCATTGTTGAACAGACATAGCTGTCAACAGCAAAACAAAGAATGCATAATGGACGCAGGGTAAGCAATCTGCTTTCCAGCCCTGGGTCCCGGGTCCCATCCCCACCAAATGACAGGAGAGGAACTGGTCGCACTGGTTGCCAACTTAGCGACCTTTTTGCTATATTTAGCAAGTTTTCAGACCCCCTTAGCAACTTTTTTTCTAAAAAGCGACTAGCAACAAATCTGGTGACTTTTTCTGGTGTTATTGGAGACTTATGATGACTTTTTGATGTGAAAGCACGTATCACTCTTACTGTCAAGCAGCGGGTGCTGCCGTGGGCACCTTACCCATGCCAAAGCACTCACAGGCGGCGGATAGTCCTCAAGCAGCAGTCGCCCCCAGCTGCTGTCAGGAGGTGTTCGGCCCAACGTGTCCACACTGCAAATGAATCACACATAAACGAAGGCGCTGCTCCTGCCCTGACTAACGCAGCGCAGGAGTAGCTGTAAATGTACATTTTTCTTTGTCTAAAAAAAAATCAGTGTACTAATATACATCATTCCAATCATTGCAAACTTAGAAATCGGATGTCCTTGCAGAGCCTTAACTCCATGTTGTACATCCAAAGCTGTCTGCTGAGGCTTACTATAAACGACAGCTGCCTGATAATGTTTTGCAGCCTTTTGGCACATCAGCTTTTTCTCTCCTTTTTATTCCATCTAGATTGGTAATGTAGTTTGTTAACGCCGTTATAGTTAAAAATGTTATTCTTTTACTGTTACTTTTTGTGGATCACAAGGTTTAAACTTCTTAAACACACACACACTCACACAAAGTAACTCTGCCAGCGTGACGATTTCGGGTCACTTTTTATGTTCCAGTGGGTTGTGCACAGTAGCACACACTCAGGTAAGGAACACACCAGAGAAGGAGGAAAAATTTTTCTGTAGCTGTCCCAGCTGTTACAGTAGCTCTCCATTGAATCTTTGATGTCTAACACTCTATCCTAATCATAAAATAAAGCAGCGGAAGCAAAGTCAAAACACAAATGAGCAAAAATGATATTACAAACGACGATTGACGACAGTGAAAAATTACACCGTCGCCTCCAGCGACTTGCAGCAGCAGCGGCAAAGAAAACACAGGCGCCATCTTGCCATCAGTGTGGAGCTCAGCTCTGAACATTTATTGTGCAGGAGTGACAGATTTGTATAGAACAGGGAACATGTTGGAAGAGTAGTTTTAGAAAAAAGGAAAAAAACATTACAGTGCATACACAAACACAAACCTCTTATCAACAAAATAATGAAAGTAATAAAATAGCAGCTAGTCTAACGTCATTAGCTGTGGGCCCAAATTGCGCTGCAGGTCCCAAAGTCAAACAGTCTGCACAGGGTTGAAAAACTGTCTAAATTCTTTCATCTGTAATAAAATGATCCGTGTTGCTGCTTTACCAGGTGTAACAATTAAGTTTAACATCCAGGCATCCATGAAAACAGAATTTATTAAATTTAAAGTAGTTAGACCTTAGCATGGAGTTAGCTCGCTAGTTTCCGTCTAAACATAATATAGCACGTTTTTAAAACAAATTAAGACGTACAGCTCTGCTATCACTTCAAACATGAATGAAGGCAGGAAAGCGGTGACGTTTTGTAGGGCTACTGAAGTTTGGCTAGCTGGTATATAATGCACAATATTGGTTTCTAACTGTTTAATTTTTGTTTTCTTAGTTGTCATTTTCTATTGTTTCTCTTAATGCCAGAGGGTTAAGATAGACTTGTAAATGTAAAGCCTTATTTTCGTTTGCTAAGAAATATAAAAAACCCCCAGGTATATAATGATGTGCTACGTGATCGCTAGCAACACAGCTATGTTAACATAATATAAACAGTGAAGCTGAAAGATATACGCTAATCTTTTTCCACTCAAAAAAGTTAACATGAGGGTTCCTGATGGTTAGGGACAAATGCAATCGCATGGCAGGATGCTGTAAACCAGAGGTGTGGACTTGAGTCACATGACTTGGACTCAAGTCAGACTCGAGTCATTACTTTTATGACTTCAGACCTGACTTGAAAAAATGTTCATGAAAATGAAAAGACTTTTACACCAATGACTTGGGACTTGAATTGGACTTGAACCGGTTTACTTGAAAAGACTTGATACGTGCTGGACTGGCCATCGAGCATACCGGGCATTTGCCCAATGGGCCGATGGTGATTTTTAGTTTTTATGGGCCGATTTTTTAAATTTTATTTGTAAGGGTATAATTGGTCATGATTGATTCTGTGCTGGACAAATTACAGCCAATGAGGTCGAACTTTTGAGATAAAAAAGAACGCAATCTGTACTGTAATAGAAAGGAAAAAAAAAAAGACACAAAGCTGGAGCTTTTTTGCTTCGTCTTTACACTACTGTGTCTTCTTGTCTAATTCTCTCCCCCTCCCTCTCCTGTTGCTAAGTCAATCACGAAACTGATCAATGATCAGCTGATCGGCTTTTCTGTTGCATGTCTGTTTCTCTTGTTTGTTTATTGCCCATTTTGCACCAGAAAGAGGAAACTATGGATGTCGCACTAGAAACAACAGCAGCACGTTTAAGCTTGATAAGCTGTTGTTAGAATTGATTTAATATTACTTCCTAGTATCAGCTGATGTTTGCTGGAGCCACGGCCGTAAAAGCTGCTGGTCATGATATAAGTTTGGATATGTGGTGAGAGGGAAACATGAAGATGAAACCAGGAGATGTCCTTACTGAATCATCAGAGCTGAACAGGTGATGGAGACACAGGTTTACCTTTTAAGTGACATGAATGAGTTGAAGGGAAGTTATGAACTGTTTCTGAGAGACAAATAACACCAGGATTATTTTCTACATAGCTGACAGACGGTAACTGAAGGGGCAGATCTAGCAAAGTTTTGCCACGGGGGCAGGTAGGGCATTAAAAGGGAAAGGGGGGCACAAAGAAATACATTTCTTTATTTTTCTCATTTTGAATGTCTAGTTTAATTTTTTTCATCTGATTTAAAATGTATAGAAATCCATTATTGTATGTAGTAACTATCAGGTTGAATCAGCATAAGAATTACTTTATTTATCCCCAAGGGGCATGGCGTTAAAGATAAGGACGG
>VUQR01035027.1:9851-27167 GCA_015108515.1 Hemichromis elongatus | reverse complement strand
TCTCATGCTGACCTCCCATAGGAGCCCAGCATGAGTAGAGGTCTCTTTTTTCCCCTCCTAGACTTGCCCATTGTACTGTACATTTCAGTGTTTTTCCATAATACTACCGGTCTCCAACTGTCTCCCTATGTTGTGTATGTAAGGTGGGGGGGGGGTCCAATTTCACTGCAGGGCAACTTGCATGTGACAACTGCAGGGCAACTTGCATGTGACAAATTGATTGATTGATTGATTGATTGATTGATTGATTGATTGATTGATTGATTGATTGATTGATTGATTGATTGAGAGAGACACAGGCTTCACACTGAGACACGACTGACTCGGGAACAGAGAGGACACAGAGACAAGGGTGACTAGACATGAGGCGTTAGACCAGGACAGGCACAGAGAAAACATGGGGACAGAGACTGAACACAGGCTAAAATACAAAGGAAGGAAGAACTACAATCATTAAGTACAAATCAAAGATAACAAAAACTAGGAATAATAATCATCAAAGAAAATTAAACCAAGATCTGAAACACAAATACTGGGTTGTAGACCTAGTACTGTGACAAATCACTCTCACTCAAATATGTTGATGTATGTGTGAGAGTATATACATTAATAGTATCATACAAAGGATTATTTATCAAACTTGAAGATTATATGGACTGTAGGGTATGGTGTGGTATGTGTAATGTTTTTAAAGAAGTGTTTTTACAAAAACTACCTTCAAAGCATAGTGAAGATAGTACCTGGTGCACTTAACACCTTTGTAAGGGAACGGCTTGGATGTTTTAAACCTGTAAACTGTTACAATTCATAGAATAATCATTCCTTTAAAAAATGAACTTTAGATTTTAAATCTCTGAGCTCTGGGTGATATTGTTATTCTCCCTATAGGCGAAGCATCTGGGGAAAATCCCAATACTTCCTGCACAGTGTCCCTCCAGCCACTCCTGATTAACTACAAAAGAGTATAACAGAGAAAAACAGGGAAAAAATAATACTGTTTGTATCAAAACAGATAATCCAGGACTGTGACATCATTTCAAATCGCAGACAAAAACAATAATTAGAGGTTTCACTTTGATGATGAGCTGTGGTGCCTCACCTTCGCCAAGGATGTCAAGAGTATCACCTTCACTGAACTCCAGGTCTTCTGGCCCCTGAGCATCATAATCATAAAGGGCCACCATCTGGTAGAGGATAGTACGGTTGATCAGGGGATCTTCTTTCTAAAGTTGAGTAGAACAATGTGAGTAAGCAAGTAAACCTGTGAACTGGCTGACTTATAATTAGGGAAGCATCCACTTTGACACAGAGAGACAAGCAATTAAATGTAAATAGCATTTTCTTCAAAACTGTGACAAAATGTTTGTGATTTATTTTTGCATTATTGATAAATATAATATTTAAAGCTGAAATAACTGAGGCATTGTTACTTGCTGTCTTTTGCAGACAGACAGATATCAATCAAAGGTTTTAGAAAACCCAAATTTTTCCAGTTTTTTATGAACATTATGTAATTTAATGTCTCATTGCAGTCCAAAATGAAAGCATGGTACTAATAAGGAAATCATGGAATCGATTTATAGACCAAAATGTAATATAAACGTTTGACTCATCAAAGCAGCCTCCTTTGGCAGATATAACAGCTGAACACACCCGTGGCATTCTTTCTGCAATAGAATTCAAATATTCTCCCATATCTGTTGTAGACGTTCCCATAAATGTGACACTTGCAGGTTGCTTTGCTTCGCCTCTTCTCACCAGTTCATCCCAAACCAGCTCGATGGGGTTTCAGTCTGGACACTGTGCTGGTCCATTCCATGTTTTCAAGCTCACCATCTTGTTCTTTGTTCCTGAGGTAGTTCTGGCATAGCTTGGACTTGTGTTTGGAGTCATTATGTGGCTGTA
Source organism: Hemichromis elongatus (assembly GCA_015108515.1). NCBI lineage: Eukaryota > Metazoa > Chordata > Actinopteri > Cichliformes > Cichlidae > Hemichromis > Hemichromis elongatus. The sequence continues at coordinate 25,262 of VUQR01035027.1, read as the reverse complement.
GGATGAACCCCTGACCAACCAGAGGGTCCTGCATGGTGCTGCAGAATGCTGTGTAGCTGTTTTGGTTCAGGGTACCCTCTCACTCTGTACAAGTCACTGAGCCTGGATCCAGCAAACAACCCCAGACCATCACACTGCCTCCTCCATGTCTGACTGTTGATGCCACACACTGTGGAACCGTCCTTTCACTTACTCCAAGGCATGAACCAAAGAAACTTTCAATTTTTGATCCATCAGTCCATAATACTTCCTTCCAGTATTCAGTAGTCCAATGGCTGTGCTTCATGGCCCAGCCAACCCTCTTTGTTTTATTCTGACATATCATCTTACCAACGGCTTTCTTGCTGCAACTCATCCTGTCATACCTGCAGCTCCAAGTCTTCTCGTCAGATTAAACTGAGACTTTCTTCCAATAACAACTGTTAAGCTGAGCTTGAAGCTGTTGTCCTGTGAGCCGTCTATCACACAAGCTGTTAACTCTCAGAAACCTGTCCTCTGATTCAGTTGTATCTTCAGGTCCACCAGACCTCTTCCTGTCACAGTTTGTTTCTGAGTGACTTTGGATGGTGAAGGAAACTGTACTCACTGACACCTTGACTTTCTTTGTAGTTTCTCTGTAGGACAGACCTACACTGTTAATTCCCTTTTTCTCACCATTTCTGTAGCAACACCACCTGTAGGAATGAGTAGCACCAGCTTTCAGGGATTGACCAACCTCCACTGCTGCAGAAAAGCTTTAAATCCCTGACCCGTGTTGTCTTCCCTGAAAAAGGCCTTTAGTATAATTCTGAAATATACATTGTTTTTCCGTTTTGGGTAAACATACTTTTTTTAAAAAAAAAAACCTGGCAGTTGATCACTTACCTTTGTACCATTTCAAGCTTTTCATTGGACTGAACAACTTGAATTTCAATAAATAACTGGATAAACTGGGGTAGTGTATGTGGAATGAAGACAGTTCCAAGAGCAAAGTGTGGTCCTGTTGTTGAGGTCATTCTGAAATCTCTTATGAACTACCTACAATGCTTCATTGACTGGAACACAAGTGTTGAGATTTAACATTGTATGAGTCCATTGATTCATCTGCCTCCATAATGACATCTCTCAACTTCTCAACAAAATCCAAGCTGTTCTGGATGTGGTGTTTAGAGCTGCCAGAAACTGCCAGAGATGTTACAGGTAACCAAGCTGATCATGGAGACAGTTGGACTTAAAGGTACACCCTGTTTATGTATCTTTGGTAAACCATATGAGGTCTGATCAGCATTGTCTTGTTCTAACAGCTTTAGACAGATCAAGTTCACCAGGGAGGATATGAAAAATGACAGCTAGCCTTCTTACACTGTGAGATGGGTGCGCCATAACCCCGTTCCTGTAATCACCACCTGGTAAAACACTATGTTCAAATGAACATAATCAACTTTTTGTTGTTTCCTTGCTTGGATGGATAATTTTTTACTTTTTCTTTGCTCGTTTTTTCCTTGTTAGGCAAAAGTGCGTCAGTAGCCAAGGCATGGTGATTCTATCCAAACTCTCTTTTCTCAAAGATCAAAACAAAGTCAGCATTAGCCCAAAGTAGGTTCATTAAATCAGTATAATTCAAGTGAGTGATTATTTCATTATTATCAATATTATTTTTTTGGCTTTTGCTTTTCTCTTGCTGAATTAGTTGAATAAAATATCCTGCTTTCAAAAAGTCAAACACATGTAAACTAAATTCAGTCACAGGACCTAAAACATGTGAATTCTGTTAGTATGAATAAATGTCTTGATTGAAGTGTGAATAAAAAGCTTGTTAAAAGGAGTTAAGATTCAGGGAAACCAAAGTTTACCCGTCTTTGTTTTAGTGATATTGCAGGTGTCTCTATCATATATAAAATGTTACATCCTTAGAACAACTTAAATGGAAATGACGGCAGACATCCAGGTCTACATACTCGTTGTGTCTTTCGTCATCAAATAAGTACCTACTGCTATTATTGCTGTAACAACAAACAGCTCTTTTGTGCTTTACCCAACTATTATAGTAAATGATTACACAGTGTAGTTGTGAAATTATATGTTGTCACTTTAAGTGTTTAATTTGAATGGTAACGTTTTTTAAATACTTTAATATATTATCAATATATTGTTACATTAGGCTTTGTTTTACTCTTGCTTTATTTTTTTTAATTAATACATTTAACACCATATATTTTGAGGCTAAGAGGCAGCAGTGCTAAATATGACTGAGAATATTACCTTGATAACATATACGACCAAATAACCCTTTTATGTTTTTGTTTTTTTATACAGATCGTATTTAAGGAAAAACAAGAAATACACAATGAATCTAAAACTCACTAGTACATATAATATATATACATATAATGAACTGGTCATCCAGATGATGATACCCTGCTCTCATACTCACTGTGTTCGGAGAGTGAAAGCTGCACTGGTAATAGAGGTAGGGAGGTTAAGGCCTTTGGTGATCTCCCGCCATATCTTTTTATTGATGACTTCCACTAAGCCGCCTTTTTCTGTAACAAGCTTGTAGAGCATGTAGAGATCCAACACCTGCTTGGCCATGATCGGAATCCGATTCACTGGAGTTCCTGCAGAAAGCAAACACTATTTTTACAATCAATTCCATTAACTGAGGTTCCTACCATCAATAGGTACCCTCTTATTTATCCCAACCCATTAAAATGTCTGACAGGAACAGGAACAGGAAATACAACTTAAAAGAAAGTTTTTTTTATGTCTGATATGTGCACATCCACTCATAATCTAACACTTTTAAATCATACATGGGAACAAAGTGTTTGACCCCCTGCTCAATTCATAATTTTAGCTACCTACAAAGAAATGAGCAGTCTATTATTTTAACAGATGGAGTACTTAATCATGACAGATGGACAGATGGGAGAAAGACAGGATAAAAGACAGCCAGGCGTTACCAATAACCAATGATTAAATTCAAAGAGGTGTATAAACACAAGTAGTGAAAAGAGGTAAGTGGAGAAGAAACACTCATTATGGGAATCACCCAGCAGCCTAGGCCTGTTAGGATAAATGGTTCCAGCCCTATTCCACCTTTATTTCACCTATATTTATCTAAGATTGATTATAAAAATAGAGATGGCATCTTCCTCCCAAATCCAAACTGGGAGCTGGTTCCACCAAATAGGGGTCTGAAAGTTGAAGGATATGTCTCCTGTCTTACTCTTTAACATCCTAGAAACAATAACAAAGCCAGCAGTGCGATTTGTTTGTGTGATAGAAAGTCTTTAAGATAAGATGGAGCCTGATAATTCATAGGAGGAGAAGAAGGTAAGGGGAGAAGCTAATATCTTTCTGGTCCCTGTCAGTACTCTCACTCTTATAACAACCTGATAATAATGAATTACAATTGTTGACCCTAGAAGTAATAAAAACACAAACTAGGTTATTCAGCATCACTCTCAGACAGATTTGAAAGAAGCCAATTGGGTCTAATAGAGATTAAATGCCATGTTGAGGTTGTAAGTTTTAGCATCTACATGGATGTTAAAATCATCCACAATAATTATTTTATCTGAGCTGAGCACTACATCAGATAGAAAGTCTGAGAGAGGCCCGGGTGAATGAAAGATAACAAATAAAACTGTTTTTTGACTTTTGCAGCTAGAGTGGAAAAGGCTAAATGTCAGGTCAAGTCTTTGTCTTTGGTTGATTATTAAACAGGAATGAGGATTAGGGCCAGTGGAAAAATAAAGTACGGACTGTGAGAATCTGAGAAAAAATTCAGACTTATTTTTCCAGGACAATCTGCTGGGCAGCAGCTATGGATGGCTAAGCTACCTTTGCCCACACAGAGTGCAGGAGCTAAGCTATTAGCTTAGCTGTTATCTTTCTGCAGCTGCATTGCTTGGAGTAAAGCTACTGAATCCCTAGAGACACAATGAGTGAATATTTTAAATAGAATTTGCAGGTGCTTCAGCAGAAAAATAAGATAACCTTTATTAGTCCCACATGTGGGGAAATATATTGTGTTACAGCAGAAAGTGGACAGTGCACAGTTACAGTAGAAAAAATGAGGAAAAACACTGGAATAGGATAAGACAATAAGAATAAGAATGAGAATAAGAATAAGATACTATATACAACAGAATTAAATACAATATTGTCAGAAAAAGAGAGTTGCACTTAGTGTTCTTGCACATGTGTGGATGTGTGTGTTTGGTCCCCTGTGAAGTCTTTGTTGTGGAGTCTGACAGCAGTAGAAACAGAGCTGGCCCTCCGGATCAGCCTGTTCAGTCTCTTCCTGTCCCCAGCAGACCACAGAAATGGCCACCACAGAGTCATAGAAGGTCTTCAGGAGTGGGCCCTCACTCCAAAAGACCTGAGTCTCTGCAGCAGAGTGAGAGAGAGAACGATGTAGGAGGTGAATGAAGCCATCATCCGCTCCGATGCCAGGCTGGTAGGCAAACTGATGTGGGTCCAGTGATGAGCTCACCAGGGACCGCATCTGTGCCAGGACCAGCCGCTCCAGGGTCTTCATCAGGTTGGATGTCAGAGCCACCAGCCTGTAGCTGTTGAGGTCCTTGGGACGTGGAGTCTTTGGCACTGGTACAACACAGGAGGTTTTCCAGGGCTGTTGAACTCTCCCCAGCCTCAGGTTCAGGTTGAAGATGTGCTCCATCACCTGACACAGTTGGTCTGTGCAGGACCTGATGACCCTTGAGCTGATGCCATCTGGACCCGCTGCCTTCTTCCTCAGCTCCCTCCTAACCTGGATGATCGAGAGAGTCAGACTGAAGCCGAGTGTTGGGGGTGGGGAGGAGTGAGCAGGGTGAAGTGTCTGAGGTGTCAGGGGTGGAACAGCACCAGTGGGGGTGGGTGAGTCTGCAGCCTCCTGGATGAATCAAACCTGTTAAGAAGTGATTCTGCTCATTTGCCTCCCTCACATCAGAGAGGTGTGATCTTCATGGCCTGAGATTGTTCTGAGGCCTCTCTAGACATCACTAACGTTGTTTTGCTGAAGCTGGTTTTCCATCTTCTGCCTGTAGCTGTCCTTCCCATTCCTGATCCGACCTTTCAGCTCTCTCTGCACCCTTTTCAACTCCTCCTTGTCTCTAGATTTGAAGGCCCTCCTTTTCTAATTGAGAAGGGTAATCCAAGGTTTGTTGTTGGAGAAACACAGCACAGTCCTGGTGGGCGCGGTGTTATCCCCACAGAAGTTAATATAGACGCTGATGCAGGTCACAAGACTGTCGATGTCCTCTCTGTGGTCATCACAGACCACCTCCCACACAGTAGACTCTAAACAGTCCTTAAGAGCCTCCTTGTGCCTGTGAAATGTTACTAATATTATCATCATTAACTTATTTGTGAGATGTTTCATCAGGAAAATAGGTTTTAGATTACTTTGACTGATGCTCCTTTTTCATTTCAGTGTCACAAATTTGGGGGAAACAGTGTTGTATGTAATAGGCATGAACTATAAGAAAAAAAACATTAACATGAGAGAAAAAGAACAACAGGATAACACATAAATGAAAACTTTATAAATATACTGCAGACAAAAAGCAACCTGCCCCCTTATTAGCAAAATAAAGGGGCTCTGATAACAATTTCTATCTGCAATTTATTGTTAGGCATAAAGAGAATAGCTAATTCTTTGTAAAGACTCCAAAGTGGTTGACCCTGAGATAATTAACCTGCATTTTGCTGACAGAGTTCCACTGTGGCCATTGGATTTACCATAATAGTGATCAATAGCTGCAGAAGTATAGTGCAAACAACAGCAGTGGGCCCTATACAGTGAAAGGGAAGAAAGCTCTGAAGTATCATCTTAGGTGGTAAAGCCACATCAATTAAGGCCAGTAATTACGGCTTCATTTTGTGTTGATGGCATGTGAATGAATGAGACACTATTAAAGAAAAGATTGATGTTTCCCTGTCCTCACAAGACAATAGTGGCAGTAATTCTGAAAGGTGCAGTGCCTGGAGACCAGTCTGTGTTAAATAAAGTGCAGGAACAGCTTTATGCAGACAAAACAGGATTTCTGTATAATTCAAAGCTTAGAATGAGAATCTGGATCAAGCTTTAGTTTTCATTTGGCTAAAAACCAAAACCAGGGTCACACGTGTGAGTAAATGTTGACTCCCGCCGGGGTCATTCTTACACTGAAACATTAAACACAACACGTCCTTCTCATTCGCTTATTGTCAACTGAGAATATTGTATTTCCTCAAGCCATCAAAGCTCTGATGCTCCGATGTTGCAAACGTGATGTTGGGTGTTTTCAGTGCCTTTAAAACAGAAGGATGCCTTCTCCATACAGACTTTACATGCTGTAAGGAACTAAAAGCATGAATGGCTCCAAAGTTCCTGAATTTCAATTAAAATAAGAGAGAGGGGATTGCGGTGCCACTGGAGGGTCTTCTCCTGTGGACATGGAGCCTGGCCCACAGTATTTAAAGTCTGTCACCGTTTAATGTCACAACGCTGGATTGTAGGACTGACAATAATGTACTTTTGCACATGTATAAGAAAATGAAGTTTCCAGTAAGGACTGAGTATTATCAGTTATTAGGTGAAGTCCAGAGAAGAACGACAGTGCGTAATGTGACAGTGATGGCTGTAGCTCAGAGCTAGCCTACTAATCGGTTGGTGGGTCAAGTCCTGGCTCCCTCAGTCTGTATGCCAAAGATCCTTGGGCAGCAAAGTAAGCCCACGTTGCTCTTTAATGCAACCATTGGGCTGTGAATGTTCGATAGAAAACACTCCAACACAGAGACAAAAGTTTTTGTGTGAATGAGACAAGTTAAAGTAAAACTTTATCTCTGTGCTGAAGAACCAGCAACAGTGCTAGACTCGACCACCTCAGTGACACAGCTACAATATGTAGGCAGCAGTGTACAAAGCTGTATGTGCACAATACTAAAGCACAACCAGCAATGAGTTAAAGTGTGTGTTTCCATCATTGTTGCACATTGTTGTTGGTGTTGTCGTTCTTCATTACTGAGCATTCAAAGGTTCAGCTACCGTTTTAAACCACAGTGTTCCCATTGTGTTCGTTTGTTTGTGGTGTTCTATTTTTCACTTCATTCTACAAATTGTGTTGCGCACACAGTTTGCAGTAAAACTATAAATCCAGCCCATTTAAGGTTTATGACTTCATATGTATGTACTATTGTACAATATAAAGCGCCTTGAGGCAACTGTTGTTGTGATCTGGCGCTATATAAATAAAATTGAATTGAATATGATGCAAATCGAAGACTGTGATGTGGTGCTGCAGCTAATAAATGAATGTGTCTGTTACTTCACTTCCCTTATAATAATATTCAACAGATATATAAAAGACTTGTAAAATCAGCAGACCGAAAAAGTTTAGTCACCTTTTAGAATGCAAAACACACCAAACCAGGATACACTGTACTGTTTTCATACGATACACGACCTGCAGAGGGAATTGACTCTATAGTCCAAAAAAGTGCAGCAAGCAGCACTAGAGCCCAGCAAGGCTCCGTCTGCAGCCTTTCATCACTTTATCACTGATTAAAACATGTATCAGTGCCAATCTATAAAACTATTATTTTGCTGAAGACATAGCTAACCAAACAAAGATTGGGGTAATAAATAAAAGCCTCAGCCTTTGTCTGAGGCACAAGCCTCCTAAAACAAGACTTATGTGTTTTCAATACTGAAGGTGTTACATTTGTCTCTCTGATTCCCTCAAAGAGATATAAGGAATAAAGGAGTGTCAATGGAGGCCTTTTGTCAGCACAAATAATCTTTTCAGACTATGTGTCATTATAACACTGAGCAATGGCAGAGAGAGTGGAACAAATCCACTTTCACGCAGTCTGACAGTCATCTTCAGTTCATCTCTCAGCTGCTAGCAGGAGAAGAATTTGCAATTAGAACAATGTGGCCAAACAGGGGCCTCTAGTAGTGCAGTAATCATCTTTATGCTTGACTTCATTGCTTAAGCATTCACTATGCACCTCTGAGCCAATAATGGAGAGAGAATTTCTCCTGGCATTGACTTTGTGCTTTTAACCCTTGAAATTAATGATTTATGTCGCGACACAGGGGAAGCAAACTGTTTATCTACTTCTGCTCAACTCCATAAATGAAGGCAGGAGGAAAGTGTAGAACACCGTGGTCATCGTCAGCGTAGGAATGATTTAGTTAAGGAGGCGGCCGTGGGCACCTGGTAAATTTTCCTTACTGGGACACAAAGTATTGGTATGATTATATTACGCTTGAACATTTTTACAAAAGACAGGACTAAATTATACTTCCTTTGTATTCATCTAAGGATTCATCATTAGGATGTGGTGGGCTTGAAGATGCCAGCATAGGAAAGTTGTAAGAGAATCAGAATATACAGGTGGAAAATACAGTTAGCATAGTTATTAGTTAAAATGTTTCTGCAGCCACACTTGCAGCTCTGTGAGAATGTCAAATTCTATAATATATGAGTGATGATCGGGCGTTTGCTCATTAAACCTAAGAGCTATAATTGTAAGAACTCATATTCTTACTTGTTAATAGAACAAAAAATAAGCAAATGCATGCAAAAGTACAAATATAAAATATTAAACTGTGGAATCTTGAAGTGTTATAAAACCTTAAAAAAACTCAAATGATGCAATGAAACACTTTGATGACTGTAACACAGAAAACTGTGACAACCAAGTGAAAGCCAATGGAGTGGCAAAGCAAGCATCATGACAAAATCAGAGACACAATCTTTAGCGTGATTCCTCCAAACACTTTTCTCCTGCTCCATACAATTGTATGATTGTGTATGTGACAAATAAAGGCTGCTGCTGTTGTTGTTGTTGTTGAAGTTGTGGAAGGACAAAGCATCAGCACGATTCTGCTACATGGTTCGAGGTATTTAGGCTCCTCTGACAAGTCAAAATAAATCTTTATGCTCCCTTTACGCTTTTCACGCTCCCCAAGCCTATCACAGTACAGGTGAGGGACTAGAATTAACCACAGAAGCTTGGAATCAGATTACCATGTCTAAGTCACGTGTTGAGGTACCAGGACATACTGATGAGAAGTGGGACACTGGAACAAGGTTACAACATATGAAATTGTGGGAATTGTTGGCATGCTATTACAAAAAAAGGAAAAGGTTGCATGAAGAGGATGTAAGCTTATAGATTCTTTGACATCCAACATGGCTAGACAGAAGTTTTGGTACCCTGGACCTTTTATACGGTTTTCTTTAATAATACAGTGAAAAAAAAACTTTAAAAAGTGCATTAGTGGAACAGGAATAGCAGATTCTTCTTCTAGCCATGGAAACCTTTACTATAAACTTTTTAACATTTGCCACAGGCCAAATTAAAGATTCAAACCACACCTACTGCCAACTGCTGACATGCAGTCTAACGGTGCATAACTGTATTTTAGTAGCTGGTACCAGGTCCTACCACCTAGTGGAAAACCCTGAGATCTGTGGCGAGTCGGTTCGAGTAGGTATTCCTGTCAGTACTCTCACTGAAGCATTTTCAATAAAACTGAAGGCTTTTAGAGATGTTTTTGCTGTTTTGTTTAAGCAGCTTTAACCTGAAATTCTGGCAAAATACTTTTATATTCAAGTGTCGATTCAGGATTTAATGAATCAATATTGTTGTATTTAAGCTACTCACCTCTCTCAATCCGCCTGAACTTTCACACGTACAACGTACACATGCGAAGGACTATCTGGACCACGGCCAATCAGAGAGATCCCGCCCCTGACTATCTCTGATTGGTTTAGACCACGATGAGGGCATCATGTGTGTCTGTTGTTGAGACTTTTTTTTGTACTGAAGGTGGGACCTAGGATTTTTTTCACCATTGCGAAATTAACTCGCATATGCGACCAAATTAGAGTCGTGGGCTGTGGGTTTCGTTCCGTTTATCATCCCTGTGAACTTTCCTTGTGAGTCCCTCGCCCCTGCTCCATATTATTTTGTATTCAGAGATTTTGTCAAGTTGTCAGCATTAAAGCTGTCTTCTTTAGTCACATCTCTGTCTTTCAATGGCTCTGCATTACTTGATAGTAATGCAGTGAGGAGTGCTCAGACCTCTACACACAAGAAACCATAAGAGTCACTCCACAAATGCATGGCACAACATAGGACAGGACAAGATTCAGCTGTAGACCAGCACCTACAGAGCAAAGGACACACTTTCAAGGATAGAAATGTTCATATTTTGGACTCACAAATCAGGTGGTGTGAAAGAGGAGTAAAGGAGGCCATCTGTGTCCATTGTGAATGACTGCCTGTACAGAGTAGGTGGCTTATGACACACTGTCACTGTAGTTTTCAGATCTCTTCACAGCCGCTTTCACACACCTTCACACTTTGTATCAAAAAGGTCTCACAGTGGCTTTAGCCTTAACGCCCTGTGACAGTGATGACCCAGCCTTTATTCACACCGTGGCTCATGTAATGACCCAAGCGAGTGTGATGCTTGCTTGATCGGTAGTCGGTCAACAAGATTCACAAATTTTTTTATTTGCCATTTGTGCATAGGACCAACCGTCCATGCATGTTGGAATTATTGTACAAAGCTCTCCAGGTTGAGCAAAGCAAAGCAATTAAAAGGAAAATAGAAATAAAGCAAAGAATGGAGCAGTCTTCTAACAACCATCAGGATTAAATACCTCCACACTTTCTTTAAGAAATTAAGTAGTCTTAGATGAGAGCTGAAAATGTCCTCACAAACTCAAAGTAATCCAGTTGCCTCTTTTTTTCAAGCTCTGTAGACAACCATGATCTGGATGACTGAGAACCTACACAGACAATAGTAGTGCTAATAGCAATAATAATAATATCAATACTATGACTACCACTTCCACTAATAATAATGTTTTCATGTAGCTGCCATCAAAAGTTTGGTCACACCTTTATTGTTTTTACTTTATTTTCATGACTGTAGATTCTCACTGAAGGCATCCAAACTATGAGTGCAGACATGTGGAATCTTGTACTAAACTATCTGGCCTCTACTCCGTCATCGGATAAAGTCATCCTCAGCAGCAGAGCGGACTCTTGGTCGTCCTTTCCTGGCACGTCCTCATCTGAGACAGTTTCATCGTAGTGCTTGATGGTTTGTGCGACTGCACTTGGAGACACAGGGACTGACTGACCTAGTTCTTAAAGTAATGATAGACTGTTGTTTATCTTTACTTAGCTGATTGGTTCTTGTCATAATATGAGTTCTAACAGTTGTCAAATAGGCTGTCAGCTGTGTACCAACCTGACATCTACACACCACACCTGATGGTCCCAACTCCATTAAGAAGGCAACAACTAACCCTGACAGGCACACCTGTGAGGTGAAAACATTTCAGGTGACTACATCATGAAGCTCATTGAGAGAAGGGTTCCTATGGTATGGAACTGTTTTCTGTAATGCCATCTGTTCTATGAGAAGATTGATCCAGTGATTAAAAAGCAAATATTATTTCAATTTTCAGTTTTTAAAGTCTAGTTTTCTTTGCCATAGTTAGAGAAATAAGATCTGACCTCCCGTGTTTTCCTGGGATTTTCTGTTTCTGTCATGTTACCAAGGAAGCAAAGTGATGGAGAGGATCTATACCAGGGCTGGGTATCGTCACCAATCAATGAAATCGAATTGATTGGTGACGATTCGAATCTGCAAAATTTTGCCTCAGACAGTCAGAAATATTATAATTCTGATCACTAATCAATACATATCCATATTTTTATATCTATAAAAAGAAAGCTGACACTGTGAGACTCCATCAGAGGTGTGAGCATCACAGCAGACGTCTTTCTGTCAAAGTAACTGAGAATACAACAGAAAAACATGAAGGAGATTTTCCTGTCCTGGCTTTTTATAGCAGATAACTTTAAAAATATTCTGCAGTAGAACAAAAACTGAAGAAAACTATGAATCAACATGTGAACATGACCTGATGTTGCTGAAGTGAAGCAGAGCAAAGTTAGAGGTTTGATTAGAGACACAGAGAAGCAATCATGTAAGTTTAAATTTCTTCAGTATTGAACAGCAGAAATGAGGCTTTGTTGTTGAAGCCCGACAGCGCTGTACACAACAGTAGACTGGTGCGTAATAAGTAGTGAATAATTTTTTGATGGTAAACTGGTCTGAGTACACTGAGAGAGAGCTGTGCAGGAAGTAAAACATCCATGTCAGAGAGAATTATTGACAACGTTTATCAAATTTGAAGCTTAGTTTGGATCTTCTTTTGCTGCTGGTTCAGTGAATTATAGTCAGAGTGACGAAACCTGCAGCATCAGGATCTGTGAGCTGTCGGCTTCCAGCCTGACGGCGTATCCGTGCTGTCAGGTGAGAACGCCGACATCCCACTGACTCTGATGCTTGGGTGTGCGCTTTGTCCTTGTCCTGAATCCATGGACCCGCTCTCATTTACTGTTTAGCTGTTTGGTGGTTGTTGAAATAATTTTGAGCTTTAGAATAAAATTCAACTTTATTGTCATTGCACATGTCACAAGTACAAAGCAACAAAATGCAGTTTGCATCCACCAAGAAAGTGCTTTAGCAATAATATAGATCTATTATATTTATGATACAATGTACATGATATGAAAGTATGTTATGAATATACTATAGGTATTTAAAGGCTATGAACAGGTTATATGTATGGGTATAAATGTGAAAAGCTATAGCAGATTATAGATATACAATTGGGAGTATTAATAAACAGTTGTAAAACTATAATTGTATTGTACAGTACGATTGTCTATACAGCATTTACAGTAATGTGAGATTCTGGAGTTTCTGATAAAATACATTTATATTTAAAGATCAATATCACTTTATTTCGATTTTTTTTTTTCTCCGCCGTCAGGAGGAGCTACAGCACTTCGCCCGCCATCAGGAGCAAGGCTGCACCTTCAGTTGTTTTAGGGCATGTAACCTGCAGGGGGCACTGGACCTCCTTCATGAGGTGGAGCAGAAGGACGAGCTTCCTCCTGCTCCTCCCACTCGAGCTTCCAGACGCTGGCTCCCCCAGATGACACCTGCAACCAACAGTAAGGAGAAAGCTACCTGTCAGCTATGTTTGATGCACCAAACAGATCCAGGTACAGATTCTGGTTCGCGTTCTGTTTAGGTCTTGCCTTCCCTCTGCTGCCTGCTGACACTGCCTGGCTATTCGCCACACGACCCGTGTTCCTATACCCAGAACTACTTCCTGTCTGTAGCCTAGACCCCGCCCTCCACAGCAAGAACCTGAGAATGGTGTACACGCCAGGAGAGGATGGGTAAAACACACACACACTCCCTTATGTTTTATTTTCTCACATGTACTTTATGTGAGTTTATGGCTTCTATTCTTCATTGAACTCAGTAAAAACACATTTCCCATCATGCTTCTGTGCAGGCTCATCGTTCTCGGTTTGAAACACTTCGAGGGAGCGTTTCAGTCCGACGAGCTGATCAGTTCGTACCTGCTCTGTAAAAGTCGATGGAACTTCAGAAAGCACATCAGAGAGATGAGCGGCCCAAGAGCACCTGACAATGTCATTAAGGTGACAGAGTGACCTCACACGCACCCTGTGATATCAGTCGTCAACTTTACAATTTAAACAGAATGACTCGGGCCTAACTTTGTGGTTGCTTTCAGACATTTGTGACGGAGGGCGTTGTCCCGCTCCTGCCACTCGCCTGTGGTAGAGTCCAGCCGGAGGACCAACGCCCCCCGGTGGATAGAGACGGTGAAAACATGCCAAACTGGCTTAAGGTTTGAACAGCTAATCCTGATTGTGATCCAGATCCACACATAGGATAGAATAACCCTGTTTACATCCATTCAGACCCGTTTAGTTTTTGAATTTACAGGACCAGTTTGAACCTGTAACTTTGCTGGCCGATTCCAATCTAAAGTTTTTTTTTAAGCATGTCTTGTTGATTCAGAATTTGTTTCTCAGAACTATAACAAAGACAAACTTTGTCTATTTTCTTGCGCTTCTGTGCGGGTATTGTTCATGCAAAATAATCTGTGAGGCTGAGCAGAGATTGATTTTTTTATTTTTCTCGCTTGCAGAACAGTCGCCCAAGCATCCAGAAGGCCCGGTCAGATGCCTGTTACCCCCCCTGGCTTCCCCCAGGCTGCACTCTCAGGCTCCACCCCAATTATATCAACAGGTACCGCCCCTGCCCCAGGCCCCGGCCCCAAAGGCGTGTCTTCACTCTGGCTCATAATGAATCTCTGCTGCCACTTGCCAAGGCGCAGGAAGATCTGCCGGTGGTGCAACAGGGAGAGAAACAGTTGGACATGCACTTTTTACCAGTTTCAGGTGTCACGTTATTGTCCGCCCCCACTTCTGTGTCAGGAGCCCTACCATTGGCACCAGCTTCTATCTGTGGAACGGTCCCAATGACTGCTGTTCATCCAGGCCCCGCCCACCCAGTTTGTACCAAGGTGATGCAGTCCTGCTTTCCTATTGGCCAAAATACACCACAAATCATATCTGCACAGGAGACTCCCGCCCCCTCGACACTTCTCCTGTCCATTCCCTCTCTCACAAGTCCTAACACTACAAACGCACTGAAGCCGGGCTGTGTTCTCCTCCAGATGGTGTGGACTCCCCCAGTTCCTCCCACCTCCCCGCAAAATGCTTTGGAGCATCACATCCACGGGCCAATCAGCAAGCAGCAGGAAGAGGCCTTTTGTAAACAGGAAAAGCTAAAGCAGGAAGAAGAGGAGAGCATGGTCTTCGGGTCAACACTCAGCCTGAGGTCATGTACAGGAGATGAAGAAGAAGAGGAGACGTGGGAGGAGCAGAGACAGGAACAGGAGGAAAAGGAAACTGTTGCTGGTGTCAGTTTGAATGGAGGAGAAAACAATGGTCAGGAGAAGGAGCAGGAGCAGTGGGGAGGGGGAGGAGAGGGGGAGGAAGGAGGTGGGGGAGGAGAGGGGGACGAAGGAGGTGGAGCAGGTGAGAGTGAGCAGGGCGGAGAGGAAGAGGAAGGGAGACAGCAAGAGGAGAGGAGCGGGGCGAGAGACGATGGTGGAGAGAAGGATAAGGACGAAGACCAGGACCGGCATGGAGATGAGGAGGAGGAGGAGGACTTTGATGACCTCACACAGGATGAAGATGAGGAAGAAGTGATGTCATCAGCATCAGAGGAGTCTGTTCTGTCGGTTCCAGAATTACAGGTAAATAGAAAGACTATCTTAAAAGTTTTCACTTTTGTGGTGTTGTTATTGGTGATGTTGTTTATGCTCAGGCAGTAATTAAACCACTACTCAAGCCAAATCACAACAACAGTCACCTCAGGGCACTTATTAATGTAAGGTAGACCCTACAGTCATACCTGTTATTAATCTCTGTCTCTCTTCCACAGCATGTCTTTATCCTGTCTTCCTTCTCTCATCCCAACCGGTCACAGCAGATGGCCCCGCCCCTCCCTGA
>VUQR01035025.1:144697-159898 GCA_015108515.1 Hemichromis elongatus | reverse complement strand
TGTATGTGTATATATATATATATATATATATATATATATATATATATATATATATATATACTGTATATATATATATATATATATATATATATATATATATATATATATATATATATGTATATATATGTTTATAAAAAGTTTTTCTTCTACTTGGATAATATGGAAATGTTGTCTGGAGTGGGCAGGAATGCCACAAGTTTCAGGAAGGTGATGAATATGCTAATGAAGGTGTGTGAACTCAACGAAACACCCATTTAAATGTGTATTAGGTATACTTTTTATTGCTAATGTCTGAATGGATTGTAATGGACCTTACTGGGGCGATCGTGGCTCAAGAGTTGGCAGTTTGTCTTGTTATCGGAAGGTTGCCGGTTTGAGCCCCGGCTCCGACAGTCTTGGTCATTGTGTCCTTGGGCAAGATGCTTCACCTGTTGCCTACTGGTGGTGGTCAGAGGGTGGCGCCAGTGTCCGGCAGCCCCGCCTCTGTCAGTGCGCCCCAGGGCAGCTGTGGCTACAATGTAGCTTACCATCACCAGTGTGTGGATGGGTGGATGACTGAATGTAAAGCGCTATACAAATACAGGCCATTTACAAACTTTGACATCAAATATTTGGTGAAAACTGAGTACTTGACACTTCTGCAAGCCTGCTGTTCTGGGCCTCAGGTGTCATTAACAGCAGTGAGGTTATGCAGAGGTCCTGTACCCTCGTAGCTTTTAATACAGTCATTTCCCAAAGCCTGAACTTCTGGGCACAACCTTTGCTTCTTCCAACGCTGAACGCAGTGTTTGACACTGACAGTTTTCTGCTATCTGAAGTCACAGTGACCTCATAAGTGTTGCTGTCATCTGTAGCTTTCCTCTTTCTTTTGCTTTTGCAGATATTTCCTCCGTGTGCAGTCAAGCGCCTTCAGACTGACTCAGCTCGCTGAAAAATATTTAGGATGGAGGAGGGGTGTGGGCGAGGGAGGCACAGAGGGACGAATCACTGACTCCAGCCTTCCCCCAGCCACCCCTCGCCTCCCTTTCACCCTCCTCGGCGGTTTCATGCGGTTGATCTCAGACAATCTTGTTGTTACCAGACACTGCACTCAGCCGCTCTTAATATTTGATGAAGGATCGAGGACATCAGCCGCGGCTTTTTGAGCTTTTAATGGCAGAGTTTTCCGGTGACATTCTTGTGCAGTGACCTTCCAGGCGTCGCTTAAAAACGACTTGAGAAGCAAAAGCTTTTACATTTTTTCTGTCTCATCTGTGTGTCTGCAATGCTCGCTGAACTCAGGGGAGGGAAAAGGAGTTTCCATCAACTTAGAAAGCAGCAAACGTAATTACACTGTTTAAACAAGATGGGGCGACTATTTAAAGTAGGGAAGAGTGTAATTCTGAAATCATATAAGAGGGCCTTAATTTGCAGGTTGTGTGTGACGGTCAAGCGCACTAAAAATACAAACGGGAGATGAACTGAAGACAAAAAATATTTAAAGAACACTATAAATCTGAAAGGTTAACAGAACTGAAAAGTAAAATACCTCAAATGTGATGATTAACTTATGATTTCAGTTTAAAAGCACATAAATACAAACAAACCCAAACTCTTATTACTTCATTTAAGTTAACCTAACTTTAAAAAAAGTACTCAAAAGTACTTTCACGTCAAAAAGTCCTCATAAATCTCCACTAACACCAGAAAAAGTCGCCAGATTTGTCGCTAGTCTCTTTTTAGAAAAAAAAGTTGCTAAGTTGGCAACACTGACCGAAACTGCAAAATTGTTCACGTTAATCTAGAATGATTAGTTTTAGTCACTCGAAAAAGTACGCAATGTTTGTGTTAGTGAGAATTACATTATTTGTTGTATTTAATTAATTTAAGTATTTGGACATCGAGTGTACATTTCCTCAAACTTTAAAAGTCAGTAAAGAAATAAAGACGATATGTCCGGGTGAGTAACGTCTGCCTTATTCTTACAGACTGTCCAGACAGGGGCGCCGTAAAGGGGTGGAAGGTTAGGACGATTCTAAGGGCCCAGGCTGAGGAAGGGCCCAGAAGACCAGATCCCTTTTTTTTTATTATTTCTTTTCTCTTTTTAAATGTTAATTTAAATGTTAATATACGTGAAATTTAAATGTGCTAGGGCCCCTCCTACACATAATGTGTATTTTGTCTATTTTGGCCATATATTTAGTATTTAACAAATAATGTATTATAATAATGTACTCTTTATGTCACACCCCTCCCTTTCCACCCGTCCGTCCAAGCTACGGTCGCTAGCATAGCGTCTCTTGCTATGATGCAGCTCAGACGGTGACAAACGCAGGTGAGAGAGCATTCAGTAAACTAAAACTGATTAAAAACTCTCTGACGTCTGATGTTGCAGGACAGACTTTGTCACCTTGCCGTGTTATCCATTGAAAGCAAACTGGCAAGAAAGCTGAACTTTGATGATTTGATTCATGACTTTGCCAGCAGAGAGGTACGCCGCCGGGCCGTTATAAAGTGATGTCGAACATAACTTTGTTCGACGTGGAAAACAAACAGTCGAGTCTGGTTCAGTACTTGTTTAGTCCTGGACACTGATGTTTCTTGGTTTTGAGCCCTTTTGGCGTAGCAGTCCTGGACTGATTTAGTTTTGGGTTAGCTCCAGCTGATGTTTCCTGCTTTATCGGTGTGACCCAGCTAAAGCTTGTTCATGTAGGGTATATGTCATTGTTGTGTACAATAAGTTCTGTTGTGCTTGTAATAGAGATAATAAATGTTCTCCCTTTTATGTAAACAGTACATATTTCCATAGTTTTTTCTTTTTTCTTGTATTTGTAGGCTTTGTACTCATATTTAGACATTTTAACTATGCAATGTGTGAAGTATCTTTTTTAAAGTATACAGGGTAGGTTTAGTGGGTTAAATTTTATCTGTGAAAAATGTAGAGGGCCCACAAATTTTGGTTCCCATAGGGCCCCTGAGTCCAGACACTCGTTGTTGGTTGTGAAAAAGGGTGTGTTATTTATTTTTAAAATCATTTTAAACCTTTTAAACCACAAACATGAGTAAACTGCATGTTTAGCTTGCTAACACCGAGTATGTGTCAGTAAAGCTTCTGTAAACACCCAGAGCTGGACCAGTAAGGGTCGGTGTTTCTGGGGAAACACGTCCCTCTTTATCTGACAGTAGTGTGATCATAGGTTTGGAAATTTGCATCAAAAGAACCCGTTTATGTGCAGTGCAGCTTTACAGCGGACAGAGGTTGGAGGCAGCAGAGCAATACGAGCTATAACACACGGCTTTGTCTTTGCTCACGTCTGTTTAAAGACTGAAAACATGGAGACCTTTATGTTGGCTCTGGCTCGTTTCCCATAGCAAACTTCACTGGGGGCAGTTTTGGCCTTGGCCACCGTTTGTCACCTTGTTGACTCCTCCGGTCTCGTCCTCAGTAAGACCAAATGAAATAGTTTGTCTGGAAGAATTACTGCCCCTGATTCTTGGCTCGATACGAAGCGATAAAAACAGACACCTCGTAGCGTCTCATTTCCTCCTTTCTCTGCTTTCTGCTTGGGGCTCTTAAACCTTTCTTTGTGAACTTTAAGTGCCAGAAGAGTGTCCTGACCCGATAAATCACACTAGCAGCACAGTCAGGTCTGAAAGCGCTGCCAGGGAACATGGGAGGTTTTCATTTTTACTCCGTTTCACTGAAGTTTGTTCTTTTTCTAAACTTTCCCTGAAACGTGCCAGTTTGTGTTGCAGAGTGTTGCACACCGACCTTCAGAGTTACCTGCGAGTCATTTCTAATGTCTTGCTAAACGCTGAGTCGACACTCACCCTATTCCTGCCTCCATTATCAGCCAGGCATTCATCTCAATGAAGGCTTGTCTTTGTGTTCCTGTGTCTGAACTGCTGACTGAACCTAATTACTGGTTGTTATATCTTGGCTGGTAAATGTAAGGCAGCAATTCTAAAACATTAATTTTACAAACTCAAAGTGGGTTTTGGACACTAGAGTGTGAGCAGAATGTGCTTTTGTCAGTGTGCCCATGATGCATTTCTGCTTCTGATCAAAGAGTCATACTGACCACAATCCAGCCTTTTCAAAGTCAACAGAAGGTGGTTCACCTGCAGCCTGCAGAAAGATCCAGAAAACTAAGAGCCAGCTGTGTTTTGGTCGTAACCCACCTGGAGGAGACCCCGGGGCGGACCCAGGACGTGCTGCAGAGATTAAGTCTCTCCACCTGGGTCTGGAACGCCTCGTTGTCTCTCCAGGAGGAGCTGGAGGAAGCAAGCTGCCCCTGTGGTCCAGGTAAACAGGACAACATGGATACAAAATATGATTCAACCTTTGAAGCATGTCTCTGTACACCACCGCAGTTCAGCAGTGAAGAATAGGACAGAAAAGCAGGGGAAGACATGCAGCAAACGGCTGCAGGTCAGACTTAAACCTGGTGCTAAACTGGCATCCACGTTTGATTTTATGGCGCTGACTATTTAAGACTTATAGCCATTTTTATAGATCGTACACAATTTTAAGGCCTGAGTGCATCTAGTAAACGTCTGAGCCCGGTGACGTCGACCTCAGAATCCAGGTGAGAGGTCAACTTCTGAAAATCTTGTGAATGCATTTACTCAAGAAAGAAGTGACGAAAACGCTGGGAGTCAGAGCAGCGCTCAGGATGTCTGATCCTGTAATGAGCAGGTAACACCGGAGCTGCTTTCCGTGTTGTTTCTCTCAGTGTCCCTCCCACTCTGTGTGTGGACGTGGTAATTAAGTGTATCTGTGTCTCGAGGCCGGGTCAGGAGGTTAAATGACGAGGCGTATCGATTATCTCTCGCAAACACACCAGCTGATGAATTTGATGGACGCCGTGGTGGGCAGTCTGACCCCGAAACCTCTCCCGTGCTGCTGCTGGAGGTCTCACACACAACAAACACGTTGACTAAGGATGACGCATTGTAGGGATCATCACTGCTGGGTCCCAGTGGACCCATCCGTCCCCATTGAATCAGGGGATCCTCCCACACTCGCATTCAGATTTATGGAACAAACACCATTTTCCTCTCGGAGGAGTTCGGCTCTCTTGAGGAGTGACCTGAAACAACAAGAAAGAATAATAATATGGTTAAAACTGAGCTAGATTCAATGTTTCATTTGCGTATTTAGCTAACTCAAATGGATAATGTGTGTGAATCTTGGCAAATGACTGGGAGCCGGATGCCAGACCACATTTGGAGACTGTTAGGCACCTATCGCTGACTCTTCCTGTTAATTATAACAAGCCCGATAAAACCAACAGCAGCACTGGTTCTCTCAACCTGGGATGTGCCACGATAGCTAGCAGGCAGTCAGCTCCGCATGCGGCCATCTTGGTTGGGTTTGCTGTCGGTGTGATGCCGACTGGGACAGCTCCACTGGGTATCGGTGATTTATGTCTGCTCAGTCCGGTTCAGTTTCCTTCTTTGTTTCTTTCCCGGGTGCCAGCGGGGGAGCTAACGTAGCATGGAGGCAGCTAACAGCAGAGCGTCAGCAGCTTTTCTTTGCACGTTTGCAGCAGTTCATGCAGTCATTGAGGGGACGTGCATAAAAAAGCTGTCAGCTTCTCACTGTTTTATGTTTTATGGCTTTACACAAACAGAACCTGTTGTCGTCAACTCAGTTTATACTGTCCGAACTTCATCTGCTCGTCAGCTCCTCTCTGTGTGTTGTCATTGAATTTTATTCCGAGACGTATTTCTGGTTATTTTTTTGTCAGTCACCAAACACATGCTGGCTGCACTTAACGGCTCCAAAATGGATATTTCTCAGATCTAAATGCCATTAAAAGTTTCCTCCATCAGATAAAAGCCAGATCCCTGCTCGTCCGGGCTCGTCTCCGGCGCCCATTGGTTCTCCAAACGCACGTCTTTCTCCCCTTGAAGGCATCAAACCTCAGTTGGCCATATTTATTTGTCCTGCTGTTCGAAAGCTGGTGTGATATGCATCAACATTTGCCCTGTTTGAGTCTGAGAGCATATTGAGTGAGGCTTTAAGCTCAGAGCGAGGACGATTTGCAGCTTATTCTTCACATCGAGGCTGATTTCAGCAGGATTACCTCCCAGCGGTAATCTATTCATAGCACCGGAGTGGCAGCCAGCAGCTCTCGCCGCTCTCCTCTGGGGTCAGCGTTTAACGAGATTAATGTTGGATTACTCTTATCTGTTTGAAATGTGGAAGACCGGAAGGTGTTCAGAAAGATGAATCAATGGCGACTCTAAACAACAGACGTGTCCAGAATGAGCGACCCTTCTAATCCGACGAGCTGAAGACGTGAGGAAGAGAGAAAGAGAAACAAATGTTTTATGCCAGCTGTCGATAACAAGGATACACGTAAACCGATGTGTCCTCGGAAACATCACAGTGAGCTCACAGCCTGAGAGACGTTTGCTTTCATTTCATTGGCTCTTGGTTGTACGGTGGCCACTAGGGACAAACTTTGCAGAACAAGCAGCTTTTAAATGTTTCTGAAAACAGCTTGTTGCCGGTGTGGCTGCATCTTGTATTGATTCATCTGTCAAAGATGCTTTTGTTTCCAAGCATTTGGCCTTTAGCCTGACCCTGAATCTCTTCCAGCAGCTCTGACTGACAAAATGTTAAAGTCAGCTCTTTTAAAAAGCTCTTCCAGCATTATCTTAGCATCAGCTGCCCTCCAGGAAAAAATGGAAACTGTTGCTGGCGCATTTAAGTTTAACCTGATTGTTGGAGGCTGGATTTCAGAGCAGTAACGTTACTTTTTGTACTGATATAATACCAACAAATGCGTTACATAGCGTAGTAACTAGACAGAGCAACTGCCCATCGTTGCCACTATGTTTCAAATTAACAGAGCAGGCCACTTTGTTCAATGAGCTCTTGCTGTTTTGGGGAGCTCCTGCTCTGGTCCACACCTCTGGATTTGATCCAATTCAGATAGACTCGTTTGTCAGTCCCAGTTTTCTTATCTGGATAAATGTATAATTTTTCCTTTGCATGCTTGTGTCCACGTTGGGCTCTAGCTCCATCTCCCTACACTCAGCGTTTAATTGCAAACTTGCAAAATGAATACAGCACACAGTGAACAAAATTAAAGATGGGTTTGGCTGATTCAGTTATTATTTCTTCTCCAAACTGAATTTCTTTGGTCGATGTAACTGAGCGGCCTGTTTCAGTCAGCCACATATGGTTTCCTTCGTTTGGTTTTTACACAATGGGCAACAAAAACCTGCCCAGATATGCAGGTTGTAAATTTTTTGGGCCGTTTCTGCTTTAGGATTTTACAATTTTCCTAAGTGCGGCCTTCTAATACCAACTTTTGCTCATTCCAGTTTTATAAATAAATGACAGCATATAGAAATAAACATCAACTTTCCTGTTATACAGAATGTTATTTCTATCACAAAAGAAATGATGAAACTTTACAGTTTCCCCCAAACTTCATAAATCAGAGGATCTTCTCTCACTGAGTGCTTTAAGTCTTTGCTAATACCGAGGCTGCTGGATTGTGGGCTGGTTGTCTCTGAGGTTTGGATAGCTTTAGCTTTTGTAAGTAAAATGTAAAACAGCACGTGTTTGTTATTGTCTGGTGTGTGTGCTCGGAGTCTCCTGGGAGGACTGGTCTTTAGCGGCTACAGTATCACAGACTGTTCCTCCTCTCCCTCAGGCTGTTGTGCTCAAGCTGGCGAGCTGCCCTCAGGGATCTGCTGCCCTGACAGTTCAGGGAATAAACCTCGGCTTGGCTTATAAGAGCAAACATAGCTGCCCACTCTGCTAAAAATATGTCTTACATCATGAGGTCTGCTTTCCTTTGGGTAGGCGTTCATATCAGCATTTTTTGCGTGACTGGATGCATTTCCTGTAAATCTCAGAAGGTTGGCAGGAAGATTCTTGGAAGACCTGACAGACATCAGCTACAGAAAAGTGCTGATGACTCCTGATTTATCGAGAAGACAGAGGGCCTTCCAGTCCGACATATACACGCCAGCTCTCGCTGTGTTCAAGCTTCAGTCCCTCAGATGTGTTTACAGCCATAATGGCTGCTTTCTGCTTCTCCTCCTGCTCCTCTCTCTCTCTGAGGGGAAAAAGATGTTACAGCCATGAAGTGACATTAAAGAGACGAGCATGCTGCTGTGCTGCAGGCTGAGCTGTAGGGAAATGTCAGGATCACATGCTCAGGAAAAGCTTAGCCAAAGGACACAGCATGGTTTCTCTGGGGCACAACAGGTCAGAGGTTGCTGTGGTCGCATAATCACTGTAGTAAGTCTGCACTGGCTGAGGTAGTTCCTTCAGATTAGTTAATTTGCAGCTTGACCCCACAGGGAAGAAATAGCTGTCGATTTTTGAAAGGGGTCAAACTGACCTTTGTCTACGCTGATGAACTCGTGTGAGGGGCGGAGAAAGAGAAGCCTGATGCAGAGAGGAGAAGTTTGCCTTCTAACACGTTTAATGATGCAATGTTTTTTTAATCGGGACCGATGGAGCCGTGTGTGGGCATCAAATACTGCCATTATTTCAGAGTCGCCGCTACACAAGGTGTCATTTGGTGGCAGCGTGTTATGACAGGGTTACGGCAACCATGAGATGAGTCTGTCACTCCCAGCTCATCCTTTATCAGCATGCAGGGTAACTGGAGAGTCCTGACAGAGAATTCAATTCAATTTTATTTATTCAGCACCAAATCACAACGTCAGTCACCTCAAGGCGCTTTATATTGTAAGGTAGACCCTACAATAATACCTACAGAGAAAATCCCAACAATCATATTACATCTTGATGCATGCTCAATCATCCAGGTAAGTAAATCCCCAAAAGCTCACTCTGTTCATCTCGATGTAGCGTTTTCAGTGGGAGTCATATGACCCCCCTATGAGCAAGCACTATGGCGACAGTGGAAAGGAAAAACTCCCTTTGAACAGGAAGAAACCTCTGGCAGAACCAGGCTCCGGGAGGGGCGGGGCCATCTGCTGTGACCAGTTGAGGTGAGAGCAGGAACACAGTAGGCAGAGTAGGGAATAATCATAGCGAGGAAACGAAAACAAACAAATCTGTAGGTGAACCAAAGTAGCTGTCTAAATATCGCTGGTGTCGACCCAGCCCACTGAAAATGTGAAATAGTCACGAAAAAATAAAATAAAACAATCTAATTTCTAAAACACGAATCAGTAAATCAGAGGTCGTTAAATGAAGAACTGCTGTGTGAGTGCTTTGGCTCATTAAGGTTTTTTGCATTAATGCTGAGAGTAGGCTAACAGCTAAAGGCATCAGATAGATGTAGTGTAATGTAAACAGTATAAATAATATAATCCTGCATAACGCTGTTTCGTCAGAGTAGATGTTCAGCGCCGTAGACGGCAGTGTTTCACCACAGCCGGATTTTAAAATGCCGCATTCCCTTCGTAGCGCGTGGAAGCTGCTGGAGCTGCTTCTTCCTGCCGCTGCAGCCTCCGTGCTCGTTCAGATATGCAGAGTTAATCCTGCACTTCATCATCAGGGTCGTTTCTGATAACACGTTCAGAACATATTGGTGAATATCACAGCTTTTATTGTTGGCTGCTCTCACACGCACACACACACACACACACACACACATTCTTTGTCACCTTAGTCATAAGTCCAATTTACACATGCAGCAACAGGCAGGCTGTGATACCAGCAGGGCCAAGAAGAGCTGCAGTGAGACTGACATGGAAACGTGTCTGAGATCTGACTGCCAAACCATCCACGCTATCTCAGCAAGGTTTTCCGCCTGCATAGCCCGTCATGTATGCTGTAGTAATATACTTGGAATACAGAGAAACAAACACAGAAAACGGGGCCAATGTTTTGTGATTTGTTTGTGTGATTAGATTCAGTAATACTGAAATACTGCACAAAGCGAAGAGACGGTTCAGGTGAGCACAGGTGAAGAAGAGGAGTCAGACATGAGAGAATATCTCCAACATTAAACAGTCCAGTAAAGGCTCTCCCTGCTTTTCTGATAGTTTATGGTTTTACTGGTTAGAAGTGATGCTGGTTTTGGATTAGCATTTAAGCGTCGCTGCTGCACCAGTTTTCGTCACAAGTTGACTGGATCAGGTGACGCAGCGGGTGTAGGCTGCTGGGACCTTATCGTGACGCGCTGAGTGTTTCTTCTTCACTCTCATCCTTTCACTCTCTTTGTGTTTAAACCACACTCTGCATCTAATCGCTTTCTAATCCCTCTTTTCCATAGTGCGTCTTTCATGCTTTCTCCCTCCTCTCACTCCCTGAAGCGTTTTCAGCAGATGGCTGCTCCTCCCTCAGCCTGGGGTTTCTTCCTGTTAAACGGGAGCTCTTCCTTCCCACTATCGCCCAGAGCTTGATTGTTGGGCATTTCTTACAATATAAAGGTGCTTGAGATGACTGATTAACTGAATTGCACTGAAGAACAGTGTCTCTGTGAATAAATTATAGTCACAGCAGCAGTGGAGTTACCCCAGTCATGCAGGTTTATAAATAGGTCAATCTGGTCATGTGCAGCTCCTTGTGTAGATGATAAATAATGATTATTGTATGGTATTTGCACAGGAGTAAACACAGCTGTCTAATACACAGTGGGATAGGTCAGCAGAAGCTTCATGAATCGCTCGCCGCGTGTCACACGCCAAACACACCTCCTAAATTTGTTAGGTAGGCAGAAGTGCTGCCTCTCCCTCTGAGATATCAGTGCCCTCCATCACCCCACCATCCTCCTGTGGGTTGTATATATAACATATCAGTTTGGAGCTCGGAGCCCGTCTGACTAAATCATGTGATAAATTATTCCAAATGCACGTCGTGTGTTTGAAGCGACAGTTCTTTTGATGTTTTTTATATCGTCTCATAATCTACAGGAAGTCAGTAAAATGAGCTGCAAACTGAAATAACCTAAATTTATTTACTTAAACCCACTGAGGAGAAATGTCTCATCGGCACTGTAGTGTGTGTGTGTGTGTGTGTGTGTGGATGCTGGTAGGTGGAGACGTCTGCGAGAAATGAAGGTCAAACAAAACTCCTGCCAGATGGAGCGAGGAGAGAGTGAGCACACCCAGCCCTCAGATAC
This sequence comes from Hemichromis elongatus, assembly GCA_015108515.1. Lineage (NCBI taxonomy): Eukaryota > Metazoa > Chordata > Actinopteri > Cichliformes > Cichlidae > Hemichromis > Hemichromis elongatus. The sequence goes on along the minus strand of VUQR01035025.1, from coordinate 148,847 downwards.
AGTAATGAGTGAAGTGAGCTCAAGAAAACATACACATAAGGCCCAAGCAGAGTGACACGGGTCACTATGTTATTAGATTAGAGAGAACCCCCCGCCCTCCAATGTTGTGCACAGGTATACTGTTTAAAGAGGGGATTATTTCACCTCAGATATCCAAAATACAGAGAAATAAAGATAAGCCTGTTTAGGAAATAAGTGGGTCTAAAAAAAAAAAAAGAGGTCAACCAAACTAAGTTCCACTCAACAAACTGACCCGTGAGCTTAAAAAGCCGTTTTAAATGCAAAAGACAGAAAGGTTCACTCGGGACAGAGAAAACGCCGTTTCCCTCGACGCCGTCGCAGCAGATGGTTCGGTCTACTTGTTGAGGCCTCTGTGTTTCAGCCAGCTCCGATCTCATGTTTAAGACACCCATCTGACGGGCGAGTCCTTCCCGATTAATGATGCTAACCAAACGTTTGTGCCTTCATTTAGAACATTTACTGTTGTGTTACACAAATGAAAAGTAACTTCTTAAGATTTCCTGCTTTTAGGGTTAGGGTTACAACATTTAACTGTCCCCCCCCCCCTTTTCTTAGCAGTTTCTGTCATATTTCAGGTCGGTTCTCTGAACAGAATTACATGAGAAGGTAGTGAGGGTGGTCTCTGCCTACAAAGCGCACCAGAGTTACTCTTGTAAAAACCTGTAACCTGTCCTAAAGGTCGTCAAACCACATGTTTATTGCTGTATACTGACGTGTCAGGAGAGGTCATCATGTCGTCTTTATGAGGAAATAGAGTTAAACCTGCACGTGTCATTAATGTGAGAGTGGATGAAACCCGCCACGCTGGTTTTTCCGTTGTGTGTCTGCGGTTACATCCTCTGAGAACAAACGCCTGGTGACACAGGGGAGGAAAAACTCCCCTTTAACAGGAAAGGGGAGCTTCCTTCCCACTTTCACTCAGATTGTCAGGACTCCAAAGAACTGTGACAGTTGACATCACATATCGTCATGGTAACGAGTCACATATAGGTCACACGTCACGGGATTCATATTTGGAGCACAGGTCCGTGTGGTTTCGGATGGAGCGCACTAAAAGTGGCTGAGAGCGGAAAACGGCGCTCACTGTTTCACGATGCGTTCCTGCGTCGCGACGGTCTGAGCTGCTGTTGGATGTCAGTGAGAGAGTCTGAGGACAGCATGAAAGCATGAAAGCCTTTATTGTCTTTCCCAGGAGTTGACGTCACCTTATGGTTTCACATATATTTTGTTTTGCTTGAATTTCATCGGCTCCTCTGTGACTCCGTTTGAACAGCAGTGAAAATTAGCACGCGGCTCTTATCATGCTGTGTTACACAAAGCACAACGGTGTCACTTTTTCCTTCTGGAAACTCACAGTACATATTGTTTTCTATTAATGAAGATAATTTTTAGTGATTAACTGCTTTATATGAGCTCTCATTTAATTAAGCCTCAATTAAACCTTCTGTGTCACGAGTCTGCTAACGGCAGATTTATGTAAATCTCATCATGACGCGGAGCGCACGGGGACGTCCGCCTACTTGATTTTTGTGACTGTGCAGACTCGTCTGCAGGAAATGTATATTTTTATTACACTTCAAGCTGACTTCAAAGGAAATGCACCCAGCCATCACGTCTACTATACATCCATCCGTTTGTTTTCTTCCACTTCGTGCAGTAGTAGCAGGCCACGGTGGATAATCCAAATGCAGAGACCACCGCATTCAGCTGCTGCTCAGCCAGCATTAGATCCATCCCCAGTGCCTGTCCTCGTCATGGTGGCGGCACCGCGGGGCGGCAGATGCATGTTGTTTGTTCAGGCTGTGCCCGGCCGAGCCTCACGAATCCAGGGCTGGGGAGCAGACACTCGCCTGCAAGCTCACCCCCCGGGTCTGGCTGCAGAAGGAGGCCCCAGTTTGTGCTTCCAGGCGAGCATCTCCAGTGCTGGGTTTTATAGATCACTGGAGTTTCTTGAACTGCTCTTCTCTGTCTGTTCCCTCTCTTGAGACCATTTTGCCTTGAGAGATTCTGCCAGAGGCAGCCCAGACAACACATGTCCAAGGATAGCAGGGACCTATCCACCATGATGGGGTGGAGACTCGTCCATGCACTGACCTCAATACTCAACGTTTTAATACAAATAAAGTCTATTTTGAATATCCACCATTGGAAATACGTGTATATGACAGAAAATGTATATTTAGGTCATTTTTAAAACGATCACGACACAGTTTTTATTTTCTCTCCATTTAAATCACCAACTTCTAACAAAACTGACCCTGGATCTGTAAGTAATAATCAACCCTGACCATTAAAGGTCCAAGCGCTGTTATGGAAAATAAGACTGTATAATAGAAATGTTACATGTAGAGGTTTTAATTATTGCTCCTTATAAACAAAATGTGATTAAGTCACAAAGAGTCTGCTCTTCAGGAGTCTGTGGGTAGAGCAGCAGATACTTCAGTGAGGTTTCCCACTTGGCAGCAGAGTGAATACGAGAACTCAGCTAGAACAAAAACCCTCAGACTTTCTGACTGAATCATCTCACGATCATTTTCTGTAGTGCTAATTTGTAAAACACGATGCTGGCACCACTTATGATCTGCGCAGTGCTCCATATTCACTTATGTGAAACAGGCCCTTTGAGCAGCGTGTCTGGCAGTCGTCTCGTTAAATGAACGGGGAGCGACTGTTAACTTTAATTTCAGCGGTCGCTCTCACACAAAACCTTTGTTAGTCTTTGCTGCACATCCTCACCGCTATGTGGGGAAAGTGCGGTTCACTTATTTTCCAGATTCCTTATTTATGCGTCTAGTAGCGTTTGATGTTTTGAGCGCACCTGTTCTCACCAGAGAATGGAACGCAGGGCGGCGCCATCGTAAATCACCTGTGATGGATCATATAGGCTGTGATCAGTATATTGTATATGACGGCGTAACTGGATGTGAGACGTCTTACAGGATGCATTTTGTTAGCTCTGTTATGAAGCTGAATGTTGTGCTTCAGTGATGCCATTGTGCCATAACCATGCTTATGGAGGCAGGAGGTCAGCAGGAGGCCCCCCCTTGGAGACACTCCTGCTGTACTGTATGCATGCAGTCAGGGCATCAGCAACTGGCGCTTTGGGGGCACGACAAACACTCCCAATTCTCCTGCCATATTTCTGCTGATGATTTTTTGAATGCTGTGTCTCTCTTGGTGTTCATTCATCCTATTAAAGCTCTGAGCTATGAAAGCATCAGAGTTTATTTTAGACGAAGGTAGAAGTTAAATAAGCACAGTTTTGTAAACGTGTAAAAATTTTAATAAGCCAACGCCGATGATTATAAAACACTGATTGCTCTGGGAGCTTTTTTGTTGATTGGCTGGGAATCTCTTTGTTTAATACTCCTAATTACTGAATCTAGTGCTGTGCAAAGCTTGCAATGGCACTCTTTATCTCTTGGACGATGATGAAAACAGGTTCTTCTAGTGAGCAGATGTTTAACCAAGCGAATGGCGCAGTGCTCACACTTATTTGTATAGCTGGAATAGACGCTGAAAGTTTGTCCACCGAGCAAATACACAAAGCTGTAGTTTGCTTTTCTACAAAGTTTCTGTGCAAACATCAGATGCCGATGAATGATGAACTGAGGGCGATGACTTCCGATGTGATGTCTTTTGACAGGCCTGTGTTGACTGTGGAGTTTGTTCATCATGTCTGCAGATATCTGAGCGTGCAGAGCTGAGTTAATCGTTCACCGTCCTCTTCCACACCTCGGAGCTGCACAATAAATCCCTTCATTTGGCTGAGGGGCGTTCTCTGCACAGACCGCCGCCGGCTGCAGGCGGTTTAGCTCGGCCGCCCTCAGCCGCCTGCTCCTCTCGCATGTTTTCAAACAGCTGTCATCAGATACTAAAAGCAGGTTAAACCGAGGTGGCCTCGACACCTTGTAAAACTGCCCCTGCTTTCGTGACTTCTTCCTCTAGTATCCGTAAGTTTCCACCGTGAATGTAAAATGAGAAGGCCAGCCACTGTAATTGATAGCACTGAAATATTGATACAGGGTGATTGTTTGTGTTTCACTTCGCAGCAGAACTGGCAGTCTGCCCGCTCCCTCGTCTCATTGGGTTAAACAGCAGCGCTCACTAATTATCCTGCTGATGTGAC
>VUQR01035025.1:126184-144677 GCA_015108515.1 Hemichromis elongatus | reverse complement strand
CGTGTCCCGCGCCCCCCCCCCCCCCCCCCCCCCCCCCCCCCCAGCACGTCACAGATGAACATTTTCGTCTCGTTCTCGGCAGCGTGCGTGTCCTTGTTTGGTCTGTGTTTGATCTTGGGTCATTATGAACCGTCTGTGCAGAGTCATCCATGGATTATATTAACGTCTGACTCCACTGTAGAAAGAAGGAAAGGCATCTTAACAGTTAAGGCAGTTTTTTAGCATTAGCCTTTATCTTCTTGTCTGCTTCTTGTCGTGCTGCTGTGATATAATTGTGTCTGATGACCCTTCTAAATGAGCACTTGGCGACAGTGGGAAGGAAAAATCAGGACCAGAACCGGGCTCGGGGATCCCAAACTGAGGGTGCGAGAGAAGCCGACAGGGATGGCATCATCATCACTCACGTCACCAAAGAGAACCTGTGGGTGTCAAAGGCAAGAAACGGCTTCAAACTCCTGATTCTTTTTATTTCGAGAGCACAAGACGAGTCGACACTTCTGTAGCTTTTGTTGCACAAACACAACGAAGTAAGAAGGAAAACTGACAGGAGGCACAGCATCCACGTTTCCATCACTGTCAGCACCTTTGAACACAAACAGATGAAAAACTGCTAGACACGGTGAGCACGTGACACCTCCACACCTCCTCCTTGGAGCGCTGCTGCTAATGCATGCCATCGTAGACGCAGTCGCTCACACGTATCCTGTGAGCGAGCGTGGGCGATCGTGGCTCGAAGAGTTGGCAGTTCGTCTTGTAATCGGAAGGTTGCCAGTTCGAGCCCCGGCTCAGACAGTCTCGGTCCTTGTGTCCTTGGGCAAGACGCTTCACCCGTTGGTGGTCAGAGGGCCCGGTGGTGCCGGTGTCTGGCATCCTCGCCTCTGTCAGTGCGCCCCAGGACAGCTGTGGCTACAATGTAGCTTGCCATCACCAGTGTGTGAATGACTAAATAGTGTGACGCACTATAGTAATACACACTATTTACCATTTATATTCATTGTATTGATGCCCAGTTATCTTAACTGTTGCCAAGCAAGGCTGGGCCACCTTCTCCATAGTTCGTCCTGTTGTCCCTCAGGAGAACATCAGTAACATCACCTAACAGAACAGGCAGCCTTTCCTAGCCCCTCCTTTGTATAAATGCGTAAACCTAACATAACCCTGACACTAAAATCACATTTTGAGCCTCAAAAATGTCTTCAAACTCGCGGGGACAGGTGTAAGTGACTGTTGGTCCCCACAAGTATAGTAGCATCAAATCAAATCAAAGTTTATTTCTATAGCACATTTTAAGAGACGAGTGTACATCAGTGTTTCACAATAATATGTGGGCAGAACAAGAAACAAATAGTACATGTGTAATTACAAATTAGAGTTACGTGGTGTAGTGCAAGTCAAACTAATTAGCTTCAGAAGCTAAGGTGAACAGGTAGGTTAGCATGCAAGCACAGCAGAGCAGTAGGACAGCCTCACCCGCCACGACCGACGCAGCCGACTGTAAGAAGTGAGCAAAGGCGTATTAGGTCATAATATTTTCCTCGTTCTCTTTCAGTTTTTCTTGAGGCCTCTAAGACTACGAAATTGTCCGATCTGTTTTTGTATTTGTAAATTGCTCACCGCTTTTCACTCACAAACACACAGCCAGGGGAAAAGTGAAGGAGAGGAGATCAACTAGAGCAAATGTACAGTTTCATTAAGCCCTCGTTTAAAGTCGCAGCGACAGACTGAGATGCACCCCGTCTGTTTCCTCTCGTTGGATGACTCTTAGATTAGTGAAGCTGCACAACACATGCATATTCATTCCCTGAACTCGTGTTGTGTACACAAACACGCATGTACCCTTGCACATCCATATTCGGGGCGATGGTTTTATAGACACATGGACGGGAAAACGGGCAGACTTACTTGTAGACAATCCTCTTACTCTTATTTTGGAAATTTAATCGATTTTACCCAGATATCCTTCAGGCCCGGTGTCCTGCTGGTTTTAGATGTGTCCTTGATCCAACACAGCTGATTTTAATGGCTAAATGACCCCCTCAGCACCCTGCTAATGATCTAATCATTAGATTCAGGCGTGTTGACCCAGGGTGAGATCTAAAACCTGCAGGACGCCGGCCCTCGAGGCCTTCAGCTGGCCAGAGAGTCTCTTGTCTCACAGATGGATGGACTCAAAATTCTAGTTTTTGAGTCAGAGAATCACTGAAACCAAAACCGATTCACGTGCACCACACTCAGCGAGGGTGCAGAGGAGAACAAGGCCTATCGTTGCCAACTGCAGTGCAAGAAGGTAAAGTCTTAGCCCACCGGCAGGACCGGAGGCTCACCGGTTAAATTGCTCGGCTATTTATTTGCGATGAATTGAATTGAAAAGACGAGCTCCCAGATCAGACTCCTGTCCCAGATACGAGCCGGCTGGTAAAAGACACGAATGCGTGTTTATTGGTCACGGTGCACGGCCCTACTCACCGTTAAATCAAATTGATGACATTATGTTAATTATTACTAATATTAACCCTGCCTGATTATTTTCCATGTAGCTGTTTAGAAGCAGCGCCTCTTCCCGGCCCAGCGCTCCTAATGAGGCCTTGTTAAAAACATCCACATCACTGGCATTTCCCTTTAATGAGCGCACCGGCGGTTTCCATGCTGATGCCCTTTATGGCAAACCGGCGCTGCTCTTTTCCAAAACAACATGGATGCCGCCACAGCTGCCGCAGCTTACGGGGGTTTTAATTTTTGTCTCTGTGGGAGGAGCAGAGGCCTTCGGGGGGGCCGAGCAAGAAATTGAATCAATGCTGAGAGCGTCCTGGGAGAGATTCACAATAACGCACAGTAACACACCGTAATGCTCTGTGAGATACAGTGATAAGCCTCGGGGGAGAAGACTGGCAGAAGGATGGCGCTGCGTGTGTGTGTGCGTGTGTGTCGCTTAAAGGAAGAAAAGCCTTTGATACTCCTACGTGTTTTCAGTTTTTAGTGTAAAAGTCCCTACAGGAGGTTTTTTTCCACACGGGGTTTCCTGCTGCAGTATTTAAAGCGCAGGCGGGTCGAATCAACTGAATTAATGACGAGAAATTCATACACGCTTTAGCGAATGCAAGCTCAACAGCTCGCCTTCCCTTCAACGTGTGGCCAGCGTCGGCTTTCACCGACATCCAGCACGTTTAAGCTGCTGAAGGCGGTTTGTGATGAGGATCAGTGCTGGTCAACTTATATAAGCAGAAATTCGGAGACCTGAAGTCAGAAAGCACCAAGATGTCAGAGACAGCTTCACATTCTGTGTTCTGTGTTGTTTTAATGACGACGGACTCAACGTGTCATTTAAAGAATATTAACAAGTTAAATTATGAATGAAGCTCATTTAAGGCAGTATGTACACGTTACCTGATAATCAGGGGAGATTTTTAATCCAGGCCTGAGTAGTAGTTAGGTATTTTAAGGACTCTGAGTTAGGCTACTGTTAAAATTGTGTATTTTATGTATAAAAATAAGGGTTAGGGAACAACAGCTCTCTGTCATCGTGGTGGAGCTGCACGTCTGGTCGTTTTGTGTGACGCGGTGCATTGCTACATAAGTGCCTCCTCCCATCACAGTAACCGGTCCTCACTTACTTGCTTAACAAAGCTCGGGGCAGGTAGTTCATGTGTGCGTTTTTACCTCCGAGTCCTAAAAGGCTGATGCGATACTGACATCGCCCGCTGGGCTTGGCCGGGCGGGTGAGTGCCTGGTTGCCATGGAGACCCAAGTTCATGAACGCAGTTACTCAAGAATGGTTTCAAATCTCAGTTACCTCGACCTTAAGGTCAAAGGTCAGGATTTCTGGTAATCTTGTGAATGCGCTAACTCAGGAATGTGCCGATGTAGGAGTTTAGGAGGCTGAGGCGGGACCACTGGAAGGAAACACGTATTTTTTAATTTAGTTTCTGGGACTTTACTATTATTCTCTTAAATGTGTTGCTCTGTTTGACCACAGCCTCACTTACTTTTAAACAGATTTCTCACCGTCCTTTGGTTCTTTTCTGAACTCACTCTGGGTCGGTTTGACTTTTTGTTCATGATCAGATTCAGAGTAGCTCCTGTGCGGTGTTGGATTGAAATCTGATATTGGCGGGGTTGGCAGGGTGATGTCTCACTGACTTATTTACAGTCACACATTTGTTGGTCTAGAACGGTTCTGGGCTGTAGTGCTTACGTGAATGGATGCCAAACATCGGCCATTATTTGGGAATGGACAGTATTCTGCACCACCTCCTCCTTCTGCCAGGCTCTCGTCTCCGTTAACGCCAATCCATCCAGATCGATCCAGACCGGTGGAGAGGATTTCGGGCAGTTGGGAAAAGCACCCTTACGAAATGTCAACTTGCTCTCTGCAAAGCAACCCTGCTGTGAAAAGCACCAGAAATCAGAAAATCCCCTCTTCATGCTCCATTTTTTCCTCTTGAAATGTGCTCTCACTGCAGCAATTTCACTGCAGAGGAAAACAGCGGCGGAGCACTTCTCTCAGCGACAGAGGACTCCGAACTGTCTTTTTGAGGTTTTTATCATCCGTGACACAATTCTGCCTCGAGTGTGGGAGCAAAAGCTCTCAGTCTTTAAAAAAACAAGACAGGCAGGCGGGCAGAAATGAAACAGCTTTAAAGCTTTTTGATCACTTTGATTTACAGCGTGCTTTGTGTCAATGAGACTCATCTAAGCTGTAAAGAAAGCATTTAAAAGTCGTGTTGCTCAGATTCCTTTCTCATTGACCTCTTTCGTCTTCCTCTTCTGTCACTGCAACGCTCCTTCACTACGTGCATGTATCTGCTCTGAGGTCTTCTTCTTTTTCTCCTGCCTGGCAGCTCCATATTCAGCAGTCTGATATATCCAGTGGGGGTGACCTGTGGCATCAACAGGGGGGAAAGGGAAAGGTTTAAAGGACGGTAGTGAGATGTGCTGTGATGCATGGTTTGGAGACGACTGCACTGAGAAAAGGACAGGAGGCAGAGCTGAAGATGTTATAATTTTCATTGAGAGTAACCAGAATGGACGAGATTAGACAAGATTACATCAGAGGGAGAGCTGAGGTTAAATGATTTGGGGACAAGGTCAGAGAGCCTGAGATGGTTGGGACGGTGGATATGTTGGACAAAGGATGTTGAGGATGGAGCAACCAGGCAGGAGGAAGAGAGAAAGAGGTTCGTGGATGTAGTGAAGGAGGAGTGACAGAAGAGCATACTGGAGGAAGGTTGACCGTGATGCAGACGTGGTCCTAAAGGGAGCTGCTGAAAGACGGGGAAGATGGGTTAAAAATGACACGAGTAAAAGCATGGAGGACTAAAGGTGTATGAACAATAAGGTTGGGCGATATGTGAAACTTTTCCAAACGACAATCATCAGTCCAATAACCGACGATGGGCGATATGTTCGCACATGCTCAAACGTTTTGATGGGTGGAGCAATGTAATCATGCACAGTCTGATTTGTGCCTCCAAACATGAACGAACTAATTGCCATATTGCACACTGGAGGAGAAGGCGCAGATGGAAATGGACCGTTACCTCAGCGAGTAGACGGAGAAGACGATCCACCGGCTCGGATCATTTCCCACTGGTGGCACGGAAAGGTCTGTGAATGCCAGCCACAAGCACACCTTCAGAACGCGTCTCCAGCACTGCTGGTAATACTGTTAGCCACCTGCACACTGCTCAAACCTGATAAAGTAAACATGCTCGTTATCCTGTCAAACCACGTATACGTTTGGAGGGAATATTTTACCTTCTTTTCTTGTTTGTTTTAGTACTAACATAGATATTTGTTGTTTGGTTGAGTGTGTAGGACAGATAAACACTGGAGTGGCCTGTAGACAGCCCGTTTCTCTGCTTTTTGTTTTTCTCACTATTGTGTTTTGTTTTTTTTTTTATTTTTTTTTCCTCTGAACATAGGCTGCTGTCGTTCTTTCTTTCTGTTATGAGTTTGAGTAAATGAATCGCTGCTGCATTTGCTCGCCGCTGGAGAAAGGTGCCGTTAAAACAGCGCTGTTATTTATTTCCGTTGACTGCTTCTGTTAGCTTCAAGCAACGTTATTCGCAAACTTACTCAATATAAATCACACAAACACAAACCTTAAAGAACCCCGAGACTGCACAGGAAGCTGGACCCGTGCTAACCCTGCGAGGTCAAAGTCATCACTAGTGATGACCTCATGTTATTGGGATACATCATTTTGTTTTTTTAATTGTTCTCCAGAGTTTTTCCAGTCAGGCGAAAAATGCCAATAATCACTCTGACACACAGCAAAGAATCTTTTAACAAATGTTTTCTCCCAAACATGCAGTCGGGACGAATGTGGGGCTCATCCCGATGACGGTGATGACCTCAGAGGGCTAAAACCCGTATCCCGACTGTAGACCGTGTACAAAAATAATTGTGCATAACTTCAAAGTGCCTGCACGATGAAGACCTCAGTAAACATGTTCCTTATTACTTTACGTTTTCTTCGGTACAGCATGTTTCCATAGTCTAAATTATGGAAAAGTAGATCATAAAACACGGTAAGGCCTTAAGGTGGATGCCTGCCCGCTGCTTAGTCAGATCCAGCTCAGATTTACAACATCCGGATGCAAAAAAACCAAAACCAAAATGGAAACAGGCCTCCAAACATAATGTCATTGTCACATACAGTCCATTATAACATTATCCTGGAGTTCTGGGCCTTGGAGATTTACCACTTTTTCCAGTTGGTAATTTGTCTGAAGATGTTGGAAGGCACAAATCTCATCAACCTGGCTAATAGTATTGATTTATGGATCAGCAGTGTTATCAGGATCCTGCAGGTACCCTACACGGTGTTCTTTGTGCGAGGACGTAGAAGCCGTCCTATGTGACCGTTCTAGAGATACTGTAGAGGGTAGCAGATGCTCGAGACCTGTCCAGACTTGCCCGTGACTATAATTACTCCCTGTCTATACGAACCCTATGAGAGTACAGCAAATAAACACTGTGTCATCCAACTGAAGTGTGATAAAAAAAAAAAAGAAGACATTTCAGGTAGAAATCCTCGTCTCGTTTCAAGAGCTGTTTGTGGAAGTGGGGTGAAAGCTGTGAAGGGTTCTCCTCTGAGTGTTTTTAATGCTTGCATCATGTGAAGCTCCAGCAGGTAGGAGGAAGCTGGCCAGGCGGCGGTGAAATCCCTCGTGCTGCTCAGGAACACGCTCGTGTTGCAGACTGTTACATCAGCCCGGCGTCCGATGCTTTTAACGCGCCGAGCTCTGCGTCGCTTTTCACAGCTGATGAAAGCTTTCAGTTTTGATGCTGTCACCTTCCAGAGAAATTTCAAAGAAGACACTTGAGTTTAGTTTAAATGTTAACAGCTGCTCTCTGGATTTACCTGTAAGACCCCCACAGCCAGACTTTCTTCAAGTCTGCCTTAAGTGTGGATTAATTTGTTCAAACAAACAACAACCTTTATTTGTCACATACACAATCATACAGAGTCCAACAGGTAGTGAAAGTGTCCGAGCTGTGGACAGGCTGCAGACGGACACCGGTCACCACATCCCTGTGAGAGCGCACCACGAGCTGTTTGTCACGTAGAGACTGACGGTGTTGTGAATGTCTGATAAAGCCATGGACTGCTGTGGGGTGTCAGAGTGCTTTAAAGTTTACATGAATCAATGTTTTTCTATCAGGATGGATCAAAGACTTTATGTAATGGATCAGAGTTCAGTTAGAGGAGCACGCTCAGCTCTGCAGAACTCTGTAACCTTTCCTGTCACGTTTGCTCAGTTTTGGTTTTAGTTCAGATTTACAGAGTGAAGATTAACACAGTTTCAAATGATTATTATTAATGCGCCTAACGCACTTCATCTCCTGCCAGTCCAGTTCAGTTCTCTCTGCTGATTCCATTCACGCCATAATCATGATACTGACTTATCTTGTTATGTAGTGCAAATATAGATTTTACTAACATACCGAAAACCTTTAATATGAATGTTTTTATAGCTTATTGTATATATATCATAATTTATCCAAACATAGTCGTGACTTATATAATGTACATGTCAGACTGGGTTCGTTGATTTAACCTGGACTTAATCTAAAGCTCTTACTGTTCAGAGTTTAGAGTATTTAAAGTGTTTGAAAGAATGCAGACGTCTCAGTGAAAACCTAGTTTACTGATGATGCATATTACATGTTTGAGTTTATTCTAAGAGGACTGTCCGTCTTCCTAGTTGGTGGATCGTTGTCGTACATGTTAAACAGGAGTTTACTTATACCAGAATTCATGTTGTGGCACCATTCTCACCTGCTCTGGTACCAGACGGTCCGATCGCTGTTAAACAGATGTCACGGATCATTGACGCGTGATGGCGGTTGAAAGCTCGTGGGTGTAGCAGGTGATCAGGACTCGTCTCGTCACATATGGTCCTTTACTGTAGTGGCCACAGACAGAGAGAGAAAGCGGAGTGTTTAAATGGATTCATTTTATCAGTAATCATTGAACAAAATCAGTCTGATTAAAATTTGATCAGGTCTAATCTTCTGGTGTTGGACGAAGGGCCAAACACCTGATTTCTTGTAGAAATATTTTGCTACTTTCAGGCAAACAAGGCTTCTGTTTTTCAAGCCTCGTAAAGTTTGATCAGTTAAGTTCAAGAAAACCAACAAGTCATGTGAGCTGCAGCTTCCTTTGTCTCGCCTGCTTCTGCCCCCTGCAAACAGAAATAATTTGTACACTGTGGGATAAAAGTTGCTTGAATCTCTGATCTCTTGTGACTGAAAACTAAACCTGACAGCGCTCCTGGTTTTTCTGGACTTCCCCTCGCTGATTTGATTGCGTCCCCGTGACAGACGTCAGCGTGACGTCAAATGCCTTCAAATCCTCCAGCCTCACTGTATGTGCCTCTCTCAGTTTATAACTGTCTGAAGTCTCGATGCTGCTCCTGGGTCACATCCAGCTCTAACGGTAAAAACAAGTGACAGCCTGTGTAACATATCAGCGCAAACATAAAGGGAGTTTGTGACAGTTTGCAGCACCGTCACAACTCTTCAGATAACACCACGGGGACTGCAGCGAGCAAACAATCCTTTCATCGTGTCACATCACCTCGAGACATCATATGTTACTGAGTACTGTGTATGCATCTTAAAGTACTCTGAGGTCACGGCATCCTCTCTGAAGCTGTTCGTAGATGTTTTTGCTAAAGTGATTTATTTAAAAAATGCATTTCAAATAAAGCTGTAAAACATATCTGTTATGAAGTTCAGATTTGCATGCACATGCCAGGCGCTCAGCATCTCAAAAAGAGAAAGATATGGACCTGCTGCACAAAGTTGGCAAGAGAAAAATTCAAATCAGGTGCAAAAAATGAGCACGAAGAAGCAAAGTGGAGGAAAAGATATGGGATGGAAACGCGAAGGAAACGTTAGCACTAGACGTGACACGGACCGTGTCGCTATCATTGTTACCTGCAAGAGAAAATAAGAGTGTTGATGCCTGATTTACTCAAAGTAAGGCTTTGATCTGAATTCATTTCACTGAACTCGTCATGTTTCACACGTTCGCCTTCAGCCTTTTGTCGCCATGATGCCAGGTCTCGGTTGGAAATGAGATTTTTACCTGGATGAATAAAAGGCTAATAATAAAAACTACCCGTGGACTCGTTAGAGTATGGTGCCACATTTGTAAAGGAACATTTTGTCCTGTGTCAAAATAATCTCATGTGACTTCCTGTGTGATGCCAGTAGGACCCCCGCGATCGCACAGCTGGACATCAGCGGGGTTCCTCCATCTCTCTCTCTTTTGATCTCGCTCATCTCTCTCCTTCTTGTTATTGTTACAATAAAAAAAATGACATGACAGATATCAATGTGCACAACTTCCTCTCAGTAATCTCTTTATGCACAGTAATTAAAAGTTGCAGGTGGTCTTTCCTGTGATGGAAAAACTCAGTGAAGGTTGAAAACTTGCGTTGCTAAACATAGAAGTAATCGATCGACTATGAGACACGTCGGTGTTACACGTGTCTGCACATTGTTACTTTATTTCTGCTCTGCAGCCAACATTGTGTTTTCGAAATCGTCCTCGCTGATGTTGGGATTAAAGTTTCTCCAGGAAGAACTTTGAATGATAAAGTGAACCTCTCTTCTCGTTGTTTTGAACTTCTCGTGTCAGTCTTTTCCAGTCTAATCTTAATTTGAGCTTCTTATTTTTACGATGAATAAAAAAGCTAAAGATGGAGTTTGTATTGTGTGTGACAAACTGCTTTAAAGTCTGTTGTGATGTTTGACTTTTTGTTGTTTTGCACTTAATAAATATTTACTTGGAGAAAAGTATTTTGCCGAGGTTTCCCCCTTTTTCACTCTCTCTAATAAAGATATAAAATTGCTTCCGAATATTTGTAACTGTATCGAAAGAAGATGTAACAAAGCTACGAATGTTGGTTCAGTGAATTTAATATAAAATGAAATGTTTGATGATACAGTGACTGGCTTTGATGTGCTTTTTGACAGTTTGTCCTAGTTTCTAAACTTCTAACAAGCAAAAACCACCTGATCTCCTAATTGTCTCTCTTTGTGTTTCCGTGTGTGTTCTAGATAGCAGCTCAGTCTGTGTTGTTCATGTGCATGAACACTGCTGGGATATTCATCAGCTACCTGTCTGACCGCGCTCAGCGTCAGGCCTTCCTCGAGACGCGGCGCTGCATCGAAGCTCGGCTGCGGCTCGAGACAGAGAACCAGAGACAGGTGAGTCGCAGACAGGTTTCTGTCACCTCCTGCAAATTTTGATGCTTGGGATGATTTGTTAGACACCGTCTGTGCTGTGTTTTGTTTCATACATTTGAACCAGTGAAATTGTTCTGTTTTCACCAGCGTGTTCAGAGGCAGGTTTGAAGATTTGTATGAGTGCTATCAGCATGGCTGTAGGGACGGCAGTGTTGGTCACCTGGTTGTTTTGTACATTCGGTGTTTCCAGAAGATAGACCAGGTGTCCTCTGTGAGTTCCTTACTCCTAGTATTACCAGAGAGAAGATGCTTGCAGGTGTTTGGACTCCTTTAGTGTCACCACCATTCGCTTTACTATCTGGATGGACTAGAACACAATTTGGCTCAGATATTCAGGAGACCCAGGATTAAGCTCAGGCTGTTTGCTCGGTTTAATGACCTCTGAACTCCTGCATGTCCTCCCGAGGTCTTCCTCTTTCAATCCCGCCCTGCAGCTCCATCGTTGACATGCTTTGCCCAACATATCCACGATCCCTCGTCTGCACATGTCCAAACCATCTCAGTCTTGCCTCGCTCACTTAATTTCCAAACTTCTCAAGCTGAGCGGTCGCCCTGCTGTACCTATTTCTACTCCTGTGCCTGTGACCGTGGTGATGGTGTTCTCGACACAGACAAAATCTGGTATTGGAAGTGTTGAGAATCCATCATATTCATTCTAAATGTGAGCAAATTTGATATTTCAAGTAAACATCATACCTCAATACCGTCAACATGCTAGCACGTGCCATTGTGAGCAGGGCTAGCGTGCTAAATGCTCCTTGTAGACCTTGTAGAGTTTATACGCCGCTGCTGAAACTGTTTCAGGTTGACCCCTGTTTGAACTCCAGTGAGAGATATTGGGCAGTGACCACTAAATGACCTTCACAAACCACCGGACCACAACCGCAGCAAAGAAATCCTCTGATATACAGCAGAATGACGTGTGAAGTGCACATTTTCACCCTCTGGTGCTTGATGCTGAAGCTCAGCGTGAGGCGAATTTAAAAAAAGAATCAAAACAAATTATGGATTTTAGCTAACAGGACCGAGTGTTAGCAGCACCGCTAACGAGTCCGCTGAGAGCAGAAAAGCATGGACGCTGCATTGATCCAAAGCTGTCACACATACTGTGTCTCAGTGCGTGCAGCCCCTGCTCCGCACACACTTAACATGCAATCTAATAAGACAACACACGCGCTGTGAATGAGACGAACAGAAGGCAGGCATGCACACACACACACACACACACACACACACACAGACACACACACACACACACACACACACTGTCAGGAAATATACAGCAATTTAAAGAGTGTTTGCCTGGGATTTAAAAGAGGAGTTCAGACCTAGATGTCCAAATCCTACGACTCCAATCCTTAAAGAGGAAAAATCAGCAGCCATATCTGTACAAAAGAAAGCAAACACAGCAGATAGGAGCATAGAGTGCAGTTGCAAAGCAAAGCAATACACATGCACGCACATATATACATGTCTATATTGACCTTAAGCCCTACCT
Organism: Hemichromis elongatus; assembly: GCA_015108515.1. Taxonomy (NCBI): domain Eukaryota; kingdom Metazoa; phylum Chordata; class Actinopteri; order Cichliformes; family Cichlidae; genus Hemichromis; species Hemichromis elongatus. Next base: position 132,415 of record VUQR01035025.1, on the reverse strand, counting down.
GATATCTCTCAACCACTTCTTGTACAGTTACTGCATTTATTACTCTATACACCCAGTAAACCTACACCCCCTCCAGCGGTGTCTCCCACCTTGAATTTCAATATCCAGCCCAGAGCAGCAAGAACTGTGTTCAAGCAAAGCACAAAGTTTGACTCAGAGTAGCCTGTAGTTAATCATTATTGCAGGTCTGTGAAATTATTACACGCAAGCTCCTCCTCCATCCGCTTGAACTTAAATCTCAGCTTCAGACACATTATGTACAAAAAAAGTAAATTCAAATTGTCTGAAAATTTTAGAACAAAGTCCAGTCAAGACAAACAGTGAACATCATTCGACATATGAAGCATTTTCGTCTGCTTTTATGTGAGAATGTTTTTCATACTTTATTTGATCACAAACAAAAGAAATGTGCCATATTCATCAGTATTTCACATATATGAGTAAACAAGACTTTTCCTTCACTTTATTAAAGGTGAAGCACTGGAAACTGGATGGAGCCTTGGCGTAGCATGTTTTTTATAACTATTCACATTTCTTGGAATAGTGTGTATAACAAATATACAGCTGTGTCTTTTCCTGTTAAATGAACAGGGTTTTTTTTACACATTTGTTTTATGAAATATTGAATCACAAAAAGGTCTTTATGAAAGCAGTCATCTGGTTTAGTCAGTTTTCCGATATTAAAGTTTACATTTCACAGTGATTACACCTGCACAGTTCAACTTTGCTCTTTCTGTGCTGATGTCACCAATGTAATCCGGTTAGTGAGGTCAAGGGTGAGCAATTTGACCAGCGGAACTCAGACGAGCGCATTGATTATCAGAGCGCAATCAGAGAGTGAGGATTGGTCTAAAGTTCATCGACATGAAACGCCAGCAGATTGAAAGACAAGGCAGAGGTTCAAGGCGAGGGGTACAGGAGCTGAGGATCATATCCGCTGGCAAACAAGACTGTGAAGACAGAAAAAACAAAGGAGTCAGGACACTTTTATCCTTCTGAGACCTCAGCACCATAGTGCTGTCCGAGAGAAGATGGATATCCTTGAGACTCACGCCTATCACAGGCGGCAGAGGAGAAATAAGGTGCAGTTTACCTCTATTTATAGCCCACATTTTATTTCTAGCAGCACTTTGCGTAATGAAACCAGATGGAAAGGAGATGTTTAAAATCGTAACTTCAATCTACTTCTGTACAAAAACATGATAAATCTCTCCGTTTTTTGTCTCTTCCTCCATTTCTATCAGTCTTGTGCTCTCTTTCTGTCTCTCTTGCCTTTCTTTTTGTCTGCAGCGCTGTACTTCTACCTTTGGACTCCTGATTCGTCCCCGTCCATCATGTCTGCAGGTATCAAATCTGCACCGGTCCTCCTATTGGCTGCAGCAGTGCTGAGCTGGAATGGAGGTCAGAGTGTCCTAGGTGTCGTGGGAGGACTGGTCTTCTCTTCTGTTGGTGACTGCTGCCTGGTGTGGCCTGAACTTTTTCTGCATGGTAAGTGCTGTTGGTGCAGGAGTTCAACAGAAATTGGAGCATTTTTTTCTTTTATCAAAGGTCAGTTGCTTGCACATGCATCATTATTGTAAGAAGTATTTGTAATAGTTACTTTGAGAGGAGATTAAGAGTAAATTTAACCTGCCAGGATTCATAAATTGCAAATGCCCATTGTGTCCTCAACATGTGTTTCAGGAATGGGTGCATTTGCTGTGGCTCATCTGCTGTACTCGGTTTCCTTCCTGTCCAGTCGATACAGAAAAAACTCCTCTTCCTGCTGGAGTCGTTTTCTGTATCTGATCCTGCTTATGGTCGGAGGAGGTTACTACACATTTCTATTTCCATTTCTGCAGAAGGACCCAAACTCTGACGTGCTAACTCCCGCTGTTGGAGTCTACTTTGTCTTGATTACTCTAATGGGTGTATTAGCAGTTAAAACTGGCAACATAGCAACACTTTTGGGAAGTCTGAGTTTTATGGTATCCGATGCAACACTCTCTCTGCAGGTTTTCAAGGTGGTGGCACCAATGCAGCATGGTACTACTGTTGTAATGGTGACCTATTATCTGGCACAGCTTCTAATTGCTGTGGGTGACATGCAAGCAGTAGAGGACACAGATGACTTTTCAAAATGGAAGAGGTCCTAACCAGTATCCCTGTGGTACTCCAGAAGCTTGTAGTACATTATGAGCTCTGCATTTCCATAAATATTTGCTGTAAGCTGTATTTTTTTTTTTAAGGAAAAAGATTAACTTTGTAATATTCTAAAATTTGAAAAATTTATTTCCAAACAATATTGAAAAACAATCATTAAGCTTCAGTTTATAATATTTATATTCTGTGATTCAATGATTAAAATATTTTCTTTGACATCCATGTTTACATGTAGATTGTGCATATGGTGGCATGATGTGAACTGCTCATTATACTGTATGTTTATACACACAATCCCATATTTTATTAACACTAATAAATATTATGTAAAAAACTGGGAGTTTTGTTTCAAGAAAAATCGAAAATTGTCAGGAAATGAAAAACAAAACTGTACTATGATAAAAAAGAAGATTTAACTAAATTCAGCATGTGTGTTCTGCCAATTAAAATAGAAAGTATCATACATACCACTTTTAATGGAGATGCTTGGGATGACACTTAAGATATTAAGAATGACAAACATTGGACTGAAATAACAGTACAGTTGTTTTATACATTATAATATACAGTACAGTTATTTACACAGTGAAATCCAGGTCCTTGATTACATGCAACTGTCGTAACAGACCAAAAAAAACATTGCTTAACATCCATGACGCAGCTCATGAATGTTCTGTTATCTTATCTTCTCATACTGATGCCAAAACAGGACAGGGTAAAAAAAAAACAAAACAAAACAAAACAACCAACAAACAAAGAAGAACAAAATTAACGATCCATCCCAGTGTCATCTGACTGCTGCCCGGAGAAACACATAACCCTGAGTCGCTCACAGAAATCAAGTTCTTCCTGTTGGAAACAAACACGTGCGTTTCAGAGGCAGAAATCACACACAAACTCACCTCTAGTTTTACATGGAAAAAAATACATATTTCATGCTTGAAATAACATTTTAAAGCATAATAACAAAATTTCGATCACATTTTCTCAGACACATGAATTACCTGACTTTCTTCTTTGCCTTGGAGCTCTTTGGATCTCTGTCTGAGTAATTCCTCTAGACCCAGAGGAGGATTCCTGCAGTCTTTGAGCCCTTGTGGAAAGTCTTCCACCAGACTACACCAACATCAGAAACAAGGATGGGTACAGTTACTAATAAAAACCACGAAATAATGTCAGTATCATAATAAATGATTCTTACTAGCAAAGTGCACCGAGCACATGTTCATGGACAGGTGAATGCGGTGTACGGAGAACTGATACCAGCTGCTGTACCATACCCATGGCGACAAGTGTGTCTGCAGGGAGAAATAATCAGGAATATACTTGAGTTTATGTATATCAAGCAATATTTTAAGAAAAGCTTGCAAAAACTTAAGATGTGTATAGAATAAATGGATTAAACATCCAAAGTAAAAGATCTGTGGTGGTTGTTCTTGTTACAGTCTACTATGTATGTGTAGTTAAGAATAATTAAGTTTCCCTGGACAAAGGTAGCAAGATCAGTGAGAAACACGCATATCTTAAGATAAAACTAAAAGGGAGAAATTATAAAAATTTTAAAATGAAATTTAATTCTTTAAAAAGTTTTTTTAAAGTTTTTAATGTCATGTATCCTTTAAAACTCAGAACTTGCCAAATTAGCGACTAATCAAGGATGAAGAGCAAAGCTTTTCATAAACTTAAAAAAATATATATATTCATTTTCCACAGAAAAGGTGGTTCTATGAGCTGTAAGAGACATAATTAAACCATGGTGCGTCTTAATCAAACACTATAAAGTGTTGTATCGTCGAAGTAAGCCTACTGGTACTGGTGTTTACAGCGCTATCCTGTCTGAATGTCCTTCCCATCCATACCTTTCTGTTCGGGATGTGACGTCAGCAGATTGAGCAACAGGAAAGCTGACTTGGTTCTGAGCTTCTCGTTCTCCGACTGCATGCCTCGCATCAGCACTGAGAATCCATCATGGGACAGGAAGGCCTGGAGACCTGCCTCCTGCTCTCGAACTAGACCTATGATTACGACAGGACACAGTTTTGTTGAGGGTTGTGAAGCACAGAGGTAAGCCAATAAGACGGTGCCATGAGCCATTTGGCACTAACAAGGAAAGCAGCAGATAATTTAGGCTTAAAGTTAAGTTTAGGGTAAACATGAGATAAAACAATATCATAAACATAGGTGATCCAGTTGGGAGGTTGATAGGGGCACTGAATAGCCCGTCCATATAAAACGTCACCTATGGGAACCAACTGTTCACCTCACTATCATTCTCAGACTGTGACATGGACAATCAGAGTGTTCTGGATCACGTATGTAAAATGACTGATGTGGACCTGTGTGTTAGGGCTCTACTCACATGAGACAGCATAAAGAGCCTTCACCCTGACGGTGGGGTTTGGGTCTGAATCCGTCAGCTGCAGCAGCTTCGGCAGCGCCCCGATGCTAAGCAAGTGGAACTGCAGCTGTGGCATGTTCTGGGCACAGGAGGCAATGAGCTGGGCAGCACGCCACCTCAACCCACTTTGGGCATGATTAAGATACTGGGAGACGCACAACTCCAGCCCACCGAGGGTCATCAGGTCTGCAGAGGACAGGATACAGTGAGCATATATTAAACACATACTGTCTTTAGTGCGCCCGATCTCTGCTCTAATACCATTTACTACCTCTGGCATTGTCCAGATTCTCACACAGCTCGGACAGCATCTCAAAGGCCGTTTCCCGCTCATCGTCCTCTTCATCGTCTTCCCTCTCTTCCTCTCCACCCCTCTCCCTTTCACTTCCTTCTTTGCGCAGGACAGCCAAGCACTGCTTCATCTGCTCCACTTCATCCATCTGCCCTTTGCACATTTCTGTAAGAGCTTCTCTCAGCCATGTTTTCCTCTGGAAGAAAGAAAAAAAACCAAATTATTTACAAGTCTCTGATGTGATATCTCCAATCAAGCATTAGGAAAAAAAGAAAAAAAGACGTGGACATCACTTTCTTACTCAACCACATGAGATTCCAAGTGATGTGTAATTATATATTACTGTACAAAAGTCTTGAGTCACCCCTTATTTCTTTATGTTTGGCTTCCACGAAACCAGACTTTCTTTGAATTTTTAACCAATAGTCGAGCAATAACTCTCCAGGACTTCCAAAGGTCTTTCTGAGTTTCTTTCAACATTGGCTTCCTTTTTTTCTTTTTTTTTTCTTTTTAAAAAAAAAAAGGATTTTCAGTCCAGTCCTTGTATCTGACCATTTTACAAGAATGTTTCTTTGTTTGTCTGTTGAGCCACTTAACATTTTTTTATGAATCATTCAAGCACAAACAAGGCAGAGCCAACACGGTCATTCCCAGTGAGCTGCATGGTGTGCACAGTTTCCCGAATTTGAGGAAACTGTATAAGAAGAGTTAGCAAGCCTGAAAAACTATCTACAGCAAATTAACAGTATACATAGGAATATAGGTTTAAGATATTAAGTAGTATCAGTTATTGTTTCACACATGAATAAAAACATTTGTGATGGATCAAGCTACGAGTTTAACTCCTGAGAACATCATTGATAGCAATGGCATTTATTTACTTAAAAGTGTTTTTAAAGCCTCCGGGCTTTTTCCTAACAGATTACTGAGGACTGTGGGGGGAGGAGGTTAGGGGGAAACCAGCAGTTCTAATTTGTATTATTTCTACTCCTTGTTTACTAATTAAATTAAAAGTTTTGTGTGATCCAGTTTTTTCCTGTTCATTTCTGGCCACAATGTACGTTCTGTTTGAATGCACTATTCTACTTTTGTCTCTCAAAGCACTCTGAAAACTGTGAAAAGGTTATTTATTTTAAAAGCATATAAAAGCATTTATTTTTGTTGTTGTCATTTTTGGACCCACTCTACTTATTACGTTAGTACTATATCCCCAAGCAAATGAGCTTTTAGTTGACTAGCTGCTCACTCTACTGATTTAAGCCCCAGTTCTGTCAAAGCCACATTATGAACCGTACCCCTACCTGCAACACAAGCGGGAACCTTCAGACTCAAACTACACGACGCTTTGGCTCTCAGGTCTGCAATCTTCTACTCCTAATTGTAAGAATCACAGAGTTTT
>VUQR01035025.1:102006-126164 GCA_015108515.1 Hemichromis elongatus | reverse complement strand
TGCTACTGACACTCCAAAGCTGTGACTGCATCATGACAAAATTAACTCTGAAGATGTCATTGTTGGGATATGAAAAACAAAAACAAAGTTTCTTTGTAGCTTTGAGGGCCACTGCAGTGGTCCTGATGTGAGCTACAAAATCTGTACCCAACATTCTGTGTGATCCTGCTTAGGGGAAACGTACTTACCTCTTCTGACATGGGTTCAGGAGGGGCAGGACCCTCTGCAGCGGATCCAGCCTCCACTGCGAGCTGAAGGACCCCCTGGAGATTCTGGGGATATCTCCTGGTCTGCCTGTCTTCTGACATGGTGTTAACAGCTACAGGGTAAAGTGGAGAAAGGACAAAATAATCAACAATACAACTAAAGGAAGATTTCAAAATAACCTCAAGTTAATTTAAGTGTACTAGCAGTGGTACCAATTAAAGCCCCACATGTTATATCACCAGGATCATACTTTACTACAAACATTTAGCCCTGCTAATAATACAAAACCTGCTACCAGCTTCTTATAACTACGGTTATCATTGCCCACGTACCTTTAAACCGACTCTAAAACAACGTAATGTTAACAAACGAAGTTTCTCTCTGAGCTCAGATACAGGTCTCTCTCTCTCTCTATAAACACAGAAACGTGAAAGCGCTGGAACGTTCTAGCTAGCTCTTCGTCTCACGAGTAGCAAGGGGGGCGCCATGTTTTACCGTAAAAAGTAAACCAAATGGGCAAGCAAAGTAATTTTTGGATACTCTTTATTCTCAAATCAAAGTCGTTTTAGACTTTCAATTTTTGCTTTAAAATCAGCCCCTCAAAATTATAATGCTGAACATCCGACTGACTGTATTATCTCAATGTTTAAACTTTCTTACGCGCAAATTTTCTTATACTAGTATAGTTAAGGTAATCCAGTAACGCTGGTACGCACAAATTACAAAGAGGATTAATTACATCAAAATAAACATATGCAAATCTCAGAAGAAACGTGTCAAACTATGAAAGGCATATTACAGTTCATGTTATATCGATTGCGATATGTTTGGTATTGTTTATGTATCTGTTATAAAATACACGAACATTAATAATGGATGTAAAAAAATAATGTTTAACTTTTAGATATCAGCGAAAATATTATCAACCTACATCAAGTTCAGGCTACATGGGATTGCTCTCTTGTTTTTGTCGTAATAGCTACACAACTTTCTTGTTTTAATGGGTTTTAACCTTTTTCTTAGTCTAATATTATCATTTACAATAGTAGTAGTAGTAGCTACGTTACTAGTACCTGTTTTGCAAATTTTACGCACCAAGCTTAACATGCTCATGTGCATGTACGTAAAGAAACGACATCGTTGGGCCTGGGAGATTATTTTCTTGACGTCCGATCGTCTTTGGTTTGTCTAACCAGGCAAAGATGGCGGCGCTTGTGGGGCTGCGTGCGTGTTTGTCCGGTAAATATTGTTTAATTCAATTAAACTATGTCATTCTGTTTGCATTTCTAACAATTAATTGATGCACACCACCTTTATTGATTTATAAATAATATCAAACACTTTTTGGACATTTAGAAGTACAAGAATATGAAAATAAAATGTGATGCTGTGTCTTCCGACAGCAGAGCAAGGTCACGTTACCAGTGACGGTTAGCTAACAATAAGACTAACCGAGGATGAAGAACGATTACTAAATTCAGCACCTGGTAACCAGACACGAAGGGAAACATACTGTTGATATAGTTAATCTTTAAAGAGAGGTGTAGCCGTCCTCTTTAGTTCTAAAGGCATCAAAATGGATCAATGTTAGCTGCAGCTGTTAGCATGATACAACCTGTATGGGTTATGCAAAACTCTTTTTTTAATTAGTGCTGTGTCTGGCACAGAAGCTTCACAGCCAGCGCGAGTGCAAAACACCCAAAGCTGTGCAGACATGCTGGCTGAGATTTTGAGGAAAACTGTGTGAGGCCGTCAGTGCTAATTTCATTTATGTGAGGGCACGCCTGCACTGATTGTAATGGAAATGAAGGCATGAACACCAACATGTTCATTAACACAAAATTAATACGCATTTCCGTATTTTAAAAAGATAAATAATTTAAATATGTTTGGCAGTGTTTTAATTATTGTGTTGTGGCACCAAGTAATCACTTTTTATGTAAGTTTGTCCAACCTTTTGGTTCCCTCTTCTCAGCCCTTCAGCTTTCTTCACCAAGCCTCCTGCACAGCTCATTTAAATTGGTAAGTAGTTGCACAAACAGCATGCAACACGCTGTAAAGAGTTGAATTTTTTCACTTGTTAAATTATTGGGTTCTTTTTTCTCACACAGTGTGCTGTGCCTCTGAGCCGGCGGACCTTTGCTGCGGAGGCGAAGAAGACGTACAGCAGAGACAAGCCCCATGTGAACATCGGGACGATCGGCCACGTCGATCATGGCAAGACCACGCTGACGGCAGCCATCACAAAAGGTAGACCCACTCAAGCTGCTGCTGTCACACCGGTCTGGACACAGTCTCGTGTTAGTGTGTGTAATAACTTTGTTTGGTCTACGGTGAAATTGTTTCACTCAATTCGATCCTCCTCAGTGCTCGCCGATGCTGGTGGTGCCCACTACAAGAAGTATGAGGACATTGACAACGCCCCAGAGGAGAAAGCCAGAGGAATTACCATCAACGCCTCGCATGTAGAATACACCACAGCCAACAGACATTATGCTCACACAGACTGCCCCGGACACGCCGACTACGTCAAGGTTTCTTTTTTTTGTTTTTCTTTAACCTGCATGCAGCTTGATGTTACCAGGCTATACTCCCACCTGTTTGTTTGATCGAATACAAAATGTGTCTGCTTTTCTATTTCAGAACATGATCACAGGCACAGCTCAGATGGATGGCTGCATTCTGGTGGTGGCGGCCACTGACGGCCAGATGCCTCAGACACGTGAGCACCTGCTGTTGGCCCGGCAGATTGGAGTAGAGCACGTGGTGGTTTTCATAAACAAGGCGGACGCTGTGGAGGACAAGGAGATGCTGGAGCTGGTGGAGATTGAGATCCGCGAGCTGCTCACAGAGTTTGGCTACGACGGCGAGAACACACCCGTTGTGATTGGCTCTGCACTCTGTGCTCTGGAGGTGAGGAGAAACACTTTGTAGTTGCAAACCAGTCACAGCTGTGGCAATCAATGAAGTTTCAGAGCGGTTTAATTTTGACTTGCAGGCCAGAAGTCAAAATTTTGGGTTATTTCAAATATTCGGTTTTTAAGAAAGTAACTTGAATTTTCAAGCTGTCAAGTCAGAATTTTGAGGTAACCTCAGTCAAATTTGTTTTTTCTTCAGTGGTGGAGAACAAGTTTCAAACTAAATTGTGATGTTTTTTTAATTAACCCCCCCTCCATTACAGAACAAAGCACCTGAGCTGGGTGTGAATGCAGTGATGAAACTGCTGGAGATTGTGGACTCTTACGTTCCTCTGCCCAAAAGAGAGCTGGAAAAGCCTTTCCTTTTGCCCATAGAAGGAGTGTATTCAATCCCAGGTAGGAGAAAACACCGATGTTGTCATTTTGAAGCTAATTAGGTAGGAATAATGGTGATTTCTCATAATTTCCATTGGTTGCATCATTTAAAGTCGCAGGCAAATAGAGAAACAGTTTTTAAACCAGGATGCAGAACTCAAAAAATCCAAACATCCAAATCAAGATTCACTCTTTAAAAATAAGGCTGAATTTTTAACCATGCTTGGGTCCGTTACTTTGTCAGGCTGTTAAAAAATAAAGATTAAAATAAAGATTTAAAGAAACCTATAAAAGAAATAAATGTGCAAACAGTGAAATGAGCCCAAAGGACCTGAGCTTGAAAATCTGAGTATCAACTTTGCCATAGAGATCGCTGCTCCAGTGATGTATTGTGCAGTTTTATCATATGTCGGCAAGCTTTGCTGTACTAAACAGTGCAGCTTCCCTCAAAGCTACAAAGAAACTTTGTTTTTGTTTTTCATATCCCAACAATGACATCTTCAGAGTTAATTTTGTCATGATGCAGTCACAGCTTTGGAGTGTCAGTAGCAAAACTCTGTGATTCTTACAATTAGGAGTAGAAGATTGCAGACCTGAGAGCCAAAGTGTCGTGTAGTTTGAGTCTGAAGGTTCCCGCTTGTGTTGCAGGTAGGGGTACGGTTGTGACGGGCACTCTGGAGAGGGGCGTCATCAAGAAAGGAGACGACTGTGAGTTTGTGGGACACAATCGCAGCTTCAAGTCTGTAGTGACAGGTGAGGAACCTCCTATGATGTTAAGATATAATTTCATGGATAAAATGTGACAGCTTGCAATTGAAAGGCAAAAGAGGAATAATAAAGGAACACACCTTGTATGCAAACATTACATATAAAATCAATTAAATTAACTTTTTTGTGATGGTTTTAAATTTATTTTAAACTGTGCCCCACCTTCATTTGTCGTCCAGCTTAGTTAACTTTTGCTTTTCTCTTTCTTGGGGTCCAGGTATTGAGATGTTCCACAAGTCTCTGGACCGGGCAGAGGCAGGAGATAACCTGGGCGCTCTGGTCCGAGGCCTGAAGAGGGAGGACATGAGGAGAGGGATGGTGATGTGCAAGCCAGGGTGCATCATGCCTCACCAGAAAGTCAGGGCTCAGGTGTGAGAGCCACAGAGTTTGCCTACAGAGGGTTTTAATTATTTAATGTGGGGCCGTGTGACACTCTGTGGGCAGATGAGGAGTAGCACCACATTTTATTGATATTTTAAAAAATTATTGATGAGTTTTCTACAGTTATCACACTTTTATAAGCAATAGTACATGATTATATATAACTGGAACTCTGCTGTGTGTGTCTGTGTGCGCTCTGTGTTACAGGTGTATGTACTGAGTAAGGAGGAGGGAGGCAGACACAAGCCGTTTGTTACCAACTTCATGCCCGTCATGTTTTCTCTCACCTGGGACATGGCCTGCAGAGTCACTTTACCTGCTGACAAGGTGTGTGTGTTTGTCTGTGTGTGTAGTTGTAGGTGCTGTTTGTCATGTGGAGACATCTTAAGCCTTTTACGTGTTGTTTGAGGTGTTCAGTTGGGATTTGGGGTTTCAGAATGCATCATGCATCTTTATATACAGTATAAATGCGTGTGTTGCCTCTCATTCATCTGCTTCCTGCATTTATTAGCACTGATTTAAAAGGAAACTGATGGTTTTCTCTCTCTTTTTACTTTAGGAAATGGTGATGCCAGGTGAGGACACCTCATTGACGCTCACTCTCCGCCAGCCGATGGTTCTGGAGAAAGGCCAGAGGTTCACTCTGAGAGATGGAAACAGGACCATCGGCACCGGGCTGGTCACAGAGATTATGACCGTTACAGATGAAGACCAGTGCAACTGGGGCTGAGGAGGGCCTTTGCAGAGGGCTGGGCTTGGGGATGGGGTGGGGGTGTGTCAGGCAGGAGGTTGAATGTGTGGCTGTCTTTGTTCAGATCGAATAACTATAGAAATCCAAATGAACAATAAATACACATGCGCAGATGAACAGGATTCAGGAGAGGACTCGCAACAATGCATGGCTCTGTTGTGCAGGTCCGCCCAACTAAAACACCTGTGATGTTCCACCGTCAGTCAACATTATGTCATTTATGTAATAAAATGTATTTAATAATAAAACCGCCTCCTTTGTTTTGTGCTACTTGCTCTTACTAAATCCATGTTTTCAAGTGCTTAGAAAAAACATCACTGATGCTGCAGAGAAGTTTTTTTTTTTTATTTATTTTTTTTAAACAACACGATCGCTGATAAGAGGAAAATGTCCTGGTAATTTTCTGCCACTACATTTTTGTTTGTTTGTTTTATAGAAGTTCATGGACATTTTCCTAAATGGGAACATTTGTTTGGTTAAAAAAATAAAATGGCTAATGTGGAAAATTAATTCAGATTCATATTTAGGAAAGTAGAAAAAACTAAGTCATTTTAGTGTCTCATTAAATTTCTGAGACACTTTAAATTATATTTTTAAACAACATGACTGCACAGTAGGAGCTGTATCGCTGTGTGTAGTAAGGTTAGGATGCCACAGGAGGGCAGCAAAGAAGTTCCTCATCCAAGAGGCCAAGTCTGTTGTATGGTTTCTGATGTGTAATACACTGATAACAAACTATGAAGCCAACTAAAGGATGTTGCCAGCTACATTTCACAAGCTTTTCTGAAGCATTCAAATTACAGCTAGAAATGTTACCCGTTAAACAGTTTGATGCTCAGCAATGTGAAAAAGTTAACCCACATTTTTATATTCTGCTTTCAAAGAGCCAAACTTTCTTTGAGCAGTAGTTCCTCAGGCTTTCTGAAGGTCCTTTAAAGTTGTTTTATTTTTTGTTTTTTTCACATACAGATTTAGGGTTTTATGCTCTCCAATCTTTCTTACATGTAAGTTATTTTTGCAGTTACGAAAGCTGTTGTAGGATTTAAATCTACTATGTTGTCCTGAGCTTTTGTTTGTGGAGTTTGCATGTCCTCTCACGGGTACCCTGGCTTCCTCCCACAGTTCGTGGGGTCATGTTAGTTAGAGAGTAGGAATGGTTGTCTGTCTCTCTGTGTTAGCTTTGTGACATGTCCAGGGTGTACCCTGGCTCTCGCCCCATGGTAGCTGGGTTAGACTCCAACCCTCCCATGACCCAGATAAGCATAAGAGAATAGATGGCTGACCAGTGTTGGTAAATTTGTTTTAATTAACAATACACTGCACTGTATTCTAAATGATTGGTTTATATGGGTAAAGGGATAATTAAGTAGCATTAATCATCTGTTTTCCTTGTTTTCTTGAGTTACCTGTGTGCTGCACCAGTCCTCCCTGATTTGAGCAAAGGTGAAGGCTGAGGGTGACGTTTCTTTAAAAACAGATTAACCAAATGAACTACTAAATAACATGAGGATAAGTAGCGTTTACATTAAACGGTGGGTACAAACAGTATATAAAATTCACGTAAACACTCAATCAAAACTGAGTCGATACTGCAGGTCAGGTTTAGAAAAACTGTTGTTTTTTTGCTACATAACCAAACAACCCTGTGCATCAAATGAAATTAAGAGGGACATCGTAGTTTTCATAGCTGTTTGATGGTGACAGTGTTCAGCTTTAGAGCCTTTCACTAGATCTCAGCCAGCCTGACCTCAGTGTGCTCTGAGCCGTCGGTGTCTCTCTGCTCGTTCATTCCCAGAAGGAAGCGCTCCAGTTGCTCTGTGTTTGCTGTTGGTATTTGAGTCAGTGCCTCCTGTAATCCAATCAGCTCCGCGTTGTAATCAAATACTGTATGTCTGCAGGAATCGAGGCTGGAGCAGTAAGTACTACTGAGTGATGTGCTCAGCTGGAGGGTAAACATCTCCATGAGCAGAATTACCTCTGCGAGGCAGCCACAGATGACCAGACAGAAAACAGCAGCATGCTTCACTGATACAAACCTTGACTGTGTGTTAAGACTCAATGCTGAATGTTGTTCAGCTGTGTTTAAACCTGCTGGGGATGTTTGCTGAATCGTGCAACAACAGTGTTCTTCTTCATTTCAACAACAAGAGATGTTTTAGGGTTGAGACTTGGTTACACGGTTAGGTTGGTTTGGTTGCCATAATTTTTTTTAAAAAAAAGCTTTTATTTACAGACAGTATAAAAATTTATTGATTTTAAGCATGTTTTCATAAAGACTGGTTTAAATACTATTGGTCAACTAATAAAAACAACAATTAGCAATAAATTCATGGGAAGGAAGGAAAGGATACATATACTCATTTATTGAGTTTATTGAGGCCATTCTATTAGTTACACCTTGCCTTCATTCTTCATTACATAGATTCAATAAGGCACTGGAAGCTTGCCTCAGAAATCTGGTCCATGTTGTCATGACAGCATCACAAAGCTGCTGCTGATTTGCCGTTTGTGCGTTCATGATGTGACTCTCCTTCCAAAGGTGCTCTGCTGGATTGATATCTGGTGACTGTGGAGGCCGTCTGAGTGCAGCGAACTCACCAAAACCAGTGTGAGGTTTGTGATAAATCTTACTGGAAGCAGCCATTAAAGGATGGATACACCCAGAAGGCAGAATGGGTCCATGCTTTCACGCTACTTAAAATGAATTCTTACAAAACTCATCAGACCGGGCGACACGTTTCCAAACTTCTGTTGTCCAATTTTGGTGGGCCTGTGCAAACTGTAGCTTCAGTTTCCTGACAGTGTGGTCTTCTGCTGCTGTAGTCTCCACTGTTACAGTAAAACGTTGCACCTGTTATGTACAGTCACATTTCTCTAGTTATTCATTTTTTCTTTGATTTTTCACCCTTTTATTTATTACATAATGACATCCATTCAGGCTTCTTTAGCAAAGCTTCGATTAGAATTAGATAACAGTTTACATTGCAGTCCAAACCACCCTGATTTCCTCCCACAGTCTTTCCCAGACAGGGCGGTGTTTTTCCAACCAGTGGTGTTCCGTTCACCAGTGCATTTCTCTAACCTTTAAGCTCGTCACGCCCCTCAAAATAATAGCTTGACGCCGCCTTAGCTGCCCGGTTTTGCTGTTAATGGAAGGAAAAGCTGCAATATAATATAATAATAGCAAGAAGACGCTGCAGTGGTTTCCATGACACATTCAGTCTTGGTTAGAAGTGACATTGGAAGGCCAGCGAGAGCTTTAATGGTTTCATTATCAACATGAAGACTAATTTCCCAAAGCCTGATCATTAGGACATGAACCTTGGCTAACTAGGATTCATATCAAGCTCAACGAGGATCTGAATGCTGAGACCTCAAATCAACTTTTTAGGTTTTTCCGAATCGATGATTAACCACAGCAGAACGTGCAGGCAACATTACGCTCCAGGCTGTTTTCATTATCGAACCTGTCCTAAACATTTTTAGCTCCACTAAACTGAAATGAGGAGGCAACAACAGTGTTACGTCTATTTTTGGCTTCTCTAAAAGGGCCACGTTTTATGAAGGAGCATTAGAGCCAAATTTGTGCATTTTGAGATTAAACTCAAAAGACTATTTAGCACATAGACACGGTGTGGTGACAAGTATACAGACGTTTAAGAGAGTGTGGAGAAAGCTGGACGAGTTGGCTGGATTTGTGCAAGATTTAATAGTTAGCAATGGACGGATGCAAGGGTATTGATGGTGACACCCTTGTGCAGTGCAGAGGGGGTATGTTGTATCACAAGACACAATAAGACTAGTTGTTTAACAAATCTACACTAGGTTTTTTGGTCGAGGGTATAGCAGCCGTGGCAGTGATTTGACGTGAAATTACAAGTTTATTCTCCACATTTTGGCTTTTTAGCAAAATTAGCAATTTTTCTTTTTTTTAAATGTGTTCCAAATAAGCAATCATAACGTTCAATCTTTTTTAAAAACAATGTGTTGCATTTTAACAACAGATACAGCATGCAGGAACAGGAAGGAGAGTGTTAACTAGCACCCAATCTTTTATTGCACAGAGAGAGCGTGTCATCCAAGTTTTCTTGTGTTTGTTTGTTTTTTGAAAATAAGCTCAAGAAATGATAAGCTTGCAGCGTTTTGTAAGTGCGACAAATTAAACTAGCCCATAAGAATATAATCTAGATTTAAAATGTCCAGAGTTATTGCTTAGGGAATGGAAATGCAGCTGTTAGTGCTGCATCATGTTATTTTCTTTTTTCCACTTTCCACCTCCTTCTGGGAGCTGAGGTAAAGAATAGAGCTGGTCCAATTAAGGCTGAATTTGCCTTTCAGCAACCCACTCTGCATGTTTGAAGACTGACCCTCAACGGCTTCTCATCCTCCACAACAGTGCAGAGTGGGTGGGAAGCATCCCGGGTTTATTCTCAGTGCTCCTTCCATCACACACAGCCCATCTCAGAGGATACAGACGGATAAAAGTAAGAAACTGCGCTTTCATTTGGCACTAATAGCATGAAAGTCAAATGCAATTAAATAAGAACAGTGTGCCACGAGTTTAATATTTCTCACAGCCTCACTTTGACTCCTGATATGTCGGGTCACATTAGGAGGTAATTGAGTAAAACTAAATCTGGGTAGAATTACAATTAGACAGAGGCACCACAAACACATAGAGGCAATATAATATTTGTACAGTTTAACCAAATTTGAAGCGTTTCCTATCAGTGGAGACTGTCTGTGACTGCAAAAAAGAGTGAAAACAACCTGTTAAACTACAGCAGGAACAGTGGCAAAAGCTCTACATCAGATTTCTGTGGTGTGAGTATATGTGCATGTGATCCCTCTACAAGTGCTCAAGGTTACAGGGCAGCAAAATCCAAAAGAACTGCCAAGTCTTGTGTGTGTGTGTATGCAAAGACGTGACTGATTGGTTACATAAGAGTGAAAGAAGAAACCTCTGACCCCAACCAGATACCCTCAAACCAAATCACAGCCATAAATCAAAGTCCATTCCTTTCTGCTTATCAAACGGCTCACTTACTTTCCTCAGTCACGCTACACCATACACACTCATCAGATGCTTATTGTAAGATTATTCATGTCCTTAGTGTCTGACTACCACAAAGGGCAAAAAAGAAGTAAAACTTCTTTATCAGACAGATTTCATTGTGGTAACGAGCAGGAGTCTTTCTTTTTTCCTCTTTTTTAGTGCATCTTCCACTTTTAAGGTGTTGTCTCACACAACATAGGAAACTCTGCAAGGAAACAAAAAGAGTTTGGCTTCAAATGTATTTAGTGGAAAAGAGCAAAATGAGGTCAGAGATGTTCAGTTCATTAGATGTCATTTTAATCCTTTAGGCAAAAAGAGTATTTCCAGTTTCTTTATTTCTCGAGACACTAAATATTCCAACCCCTTACTTTTGTAAAACTGTGTGCCAACTTACACTCACATTTACATTTTATTGGGTACACACTGTGTTCACCTGCCACCAGAAGATCACCCGAACCATTAGACCACCAACACCTGACTGAATGGTTAAAACAAGGCAGGATGGATCCATGCTTTCATGCTATTTATGCCAGATTCTGATATTACAAGACCAGATACACTTTTTCCAATCTCCTACTGTCTAATTTTGGTGAGTCTGTGCAATGTGTAGCCTCAGTTTCCTGTTCTTTAATGACAGGAGCGGCACCTAGTCTGGCGTTGTGCTGCTGTAGCCCATCTGCTATAAGATTTCATGTGTTTTGCATTCGGAGATGCTCTTCTGCACACTTTGGCTTTAACAGGTGATTAGGTGATGCTTTCCTTGAAGCAGTCTGGCCATTCTACTTTTAACCTCTACCATCAACAAAGTATTATTTCAGGGAACTCACTGGACATTTTCTTCCGTTGTGTGGGAAGATCCCAGTAGATGAGCAGTTTCTGAAAGACTCAGACCAGGATCAACAACCATGCCACGTTCCAATCATTTAAATCACTTTTCTTCCCCTATCTTCAGTGGCTGCCATGCGATTGGCTGATGAGATTTTTGATTAAGAGCAGCTGAACGGTGTACCTAATAAAGTGGCTAGTGAGTGTATAGCTCTCTGTGTCTATAAATCTGAGTATTTACAATGCATGGAAATACTCTTTGACCTTACTCTTGGTGCATTTAAATCACCATTTGTTTTCTAGAGCAAACCTATTCTGATAGTTTCAGCACAAGTCAGCATATACAGAGATATACAAATGTGTTGAAATGTGCTGAAATGGCAGTTAAGTGTCTAACTTAACCCACATGGAGTTTTTAGTTTGATGAATATGGAGAGAAAACAAATTCGTCTCTCCTGAGATAATACACAGTCTGACCTATTATTCTTATTAAGAAGAAAAGGAAATTTAAGACAATATTTCCTCTTCAAGAAAAGCATCAGACTGTTAAAAGGAGATTAAATAGCAGAACATAAATGAATAAAGTGCATCTGTTCAGTGGCTGCTATCATTTCTCTTTTTTAGCCCTGCATGTAATCTTCCACCAGATGAGCAGGTCAGAGTAAAACTAGGACGCTCAGGGTCACTTTGCTTTGCTGTTTTTTTTTTCTTCCCACATTCATTTATCCCAATTAATAATTAGTTTAAGGTATCTTACACAGGATTTGATTAGATTGCAGTGTTTGAGATTGTTTTTACTCTAAATTTTACTCTAAATACTTGTTTCACAGAAATAAAACCTGACATCTCTTCTGAAAATCCCGTCAAATCGGAGATTTTATGAATAAAAGGCTTCATATGAACATAGTTGTTGTGTCAGGCATCCCCTTTTGGATTTGTCCTCGTAAAGGGCTCAGATGTGACACAGTATTGGCCCACTCTGTCTCCCATGGGTCACATATGGCACAGTGCTTCATTTCAGATTACTTTAATTAGACTCTTCTGTTGCCAATGGGGTCCCTCCAAAATTAACTTTCAAGTTTGTTTTCTTTAACCAGCGAGTTGTTAGATCTTATTAGCGTTCGCTTATTTCTAAATATTTTTTTTCACATCCACACAGCTCAAGTTGACATTTTGATTTGCATGATAACATTTATAAGGAGAAAAGTGGGTGGTTTTATTTTTATTTCATAGTCTGTTGCCTCCGAGAGGAACGGACAAATTTATTTCCAATGAGAGTTTTCTAAGTTCTGACTCAGACTACAAATTGTGCAATCGTAGCTCACGGGCTGTAAGTGAGCAAACCATGTCTGAAACGTTGCTGACCTTGGTAGTAACACCAGGTGAGGTTATCTATGTAAACCTACTTCAGATTATCACAGGCTTCAAACATCCAAAGAAATTATCTATTTTGCGGAACCACTGGTTAAGCAGAAGACAATAAAAGATGTGCTCAGATCAAATCCACTGTAAGCTAATGTTAGCATATCTGTACTTCATTTTCCATGGTCTAGTTTCATCACTAGCCAAGATACAGTAGCAATATTTACTGTAATACATATTGTAAAAGTCTTTTCTCTGTATTTTTAATCTGTGGAGCATACCAAAGGCCCACTTACAAAAATATCATCTGTGTCTTGGTTGTAGTTTGTAAGCTAAGCCACATTTCTTCAACAAAATAACTTCTACTTTTTCTTATCATAGCTATATGGAGGAGTGAAATTTATAATAGGGTACATGGGTTGTTCTGCACTACAATCCACCTCCACAGTTGTTGTGGGTAATTGGCACTGATTTTAAAGTGGATATGTGGTTATGTTTCACAATTGCTACATGACAACGGCTGTGCTTTTGTTGGTTTAATTGAAGGCAGGTGTATTTGATTGTACTTTCACTCTCATGTACTTATACTCCACATAGCAAACACTGCCGCATATGTTTCCTGTTTCTCTGGCTTGCTGAGGATGGGGTGGTTGTTGGTCTGCCTTGTGCAGGGTGGTCTAGCAGGATAAACGCTAAATCCAGCTGACCTTGAAATGTGTGTCAATAATCCAGGTCATGGTAATCTTGAATGGTTAAAAAGAAGGCAACTGGATTTCTAAAGATGTGTAAAGATGTTTCTACTCTCAACAATTAACTCAGTGGTCATGACAATGGAGCTACTTTTGGTTATTATGAAAATAATCTGTTTATAAAGTCTGAGAAATCTGCAGTCAGGTAAGAACTAAAAATCACTTGGATGAGTTATAAGATTTTGACTGAAAACGTCCAGATGAACTGATCCAGCTCACATGATAGTGAGGAGATGAAGTTTCATGCCTTTTTTCGCTCCTTGGCTCTTGTCATGTGACAATTCACGTGATTAAAACTACCCCCCAGGACCACCTCCATGGGCACAGCCCTACTAGGGGTTAATACATGGGATTTTCCACTGAAGAAGCCTCTTGGATGAGAGCACAACGTTTATGCACAAAATACTGTAGCTAGGATTGTTTTCTTTTGATTTAAGTGTTTGTCTAAAAATTCCCTGAAGTGATCTTTTGCTCATAGCTGGCTGTTGCTCAGACATATAATTTGTGTGTTACAAATACCTATTTATGAACAAGATCAATGCACTTTCTTTATTAGAAGATTTATTGCATTGGTTCTGCAACTTGTGAGAATGCACGTTTTGGGCTTGAGGCTTTTAGCCTTAGTCTTTGTATCATGACAGTCACAAGAACTTCTATATTTAAGAACCCTTTTCATGTTTTAAAGACTTTACAAAGTCAGCCAGAAACATAGTTACCAACAGAAGTGAGCAAACTAGTTCTTCAATTGTATTTTAGTAATGAAAACAAGTGATATCAGGTTACAGCATACTTGCAATACTTAATACATGGTAAGACAGTTCAATATGTGTGCAAAAAGGAAAATAACCAAAAAGAGAAAAGGAATTGTGTGTTTATTCACTGTAATGTTGAGTTAGTTTGTGTTTCTATGTGTCAATATTATAACATACAGTACACAATAAGAATAATTCATTTTATAAACATGTCTAAATTCAGTTAATTATCCCACTCATTAGCTTTCCTCTGCCGTCCAGCACCACTAATTTAATAAACATTATGAAGTGTCATGACTTGGTGTCCCTGGTAAATCAAACTAGCAGGGGAATCAGTTTGAAAGCTATACAAGATATTGCCTTATCCACATTTTGTCCCATTCCTACTAGTAATGCCACTGATGTTTCTAGTAAACTGTAATTAAAATGAAAATTTAAGATCCAACATTTGTCACTGGCTGAAATGAACAGAGATGAATAGTTTTCCCTGCTATATACAAAACTTACAAATGATATAGCATCATTTGTGTTTCCCCTTTTTGTGATAGAAACATGTATAACTGCATAAATGCATTTGTGCCATTCAGCCAAGCCAGTCACTGACGGTGTTTAATGAAGAGCATTTTATATTGTTGTCGTTCAAAGAAGTGTTACATTTGCTTAGGATGAAAATCTGTCTCTAATCCACATAGATTTACACTTTAGTTTTTATCAGTTGAGCTCGTAGAAGTATTTTACAGGTTTAGTTTCCTAAACAATAACTTCAAGTTCAGTCAAGTTCACTGCACACGCTGCAAATTTGACCTACAGATAGTCCCGCCATGACTGGGAAACATTTCTCAAAATATTAATAGAAAACTATGCTATTGTCATGCATTTTATTACTAGGAACATCTGCAATTGTAACATGACAGCTGTTTTTTTATAAAACTTGGAGACCATCTCAGGAGAGCCAGAAACGTCCGCGTTTCAACGTAGCTTCACTACTCTGTACTGCTGGTCCTCCACCTGCTTCAGCGGTGTCCTCATATCAGCAGAATGACAGTCATGGGTCACTTCATGTGGCGATGCTCAAAACAAGCACCAGACAAAGGTTAAATCTCAGATTCTCTACGAGAGGGC
The DNA here is from genome assembly GCA_015108515.1 of Hemichromis elongatus. Lineage (NCBI taxonomy): Eukaryota > Metazoa > Chordata > Actinopteri > Cichliformes > Cichlidae > Hemichromis > Hemichromis elongatus. The sequence continues at coordinate 110,898 of VUQR01035025.1, read as the reverse complement.
GTTTCGTGTCCGGTAAACGTCGACTCATTGACTAGCTCGGATGGACACTCTCTGTCCTGCTTATTCTCCATCTCTCCTTCATCCTCCTCATCCCTGCTGATAAAGGCCAGCTCATTCTCATAGCAGAAAGAGTTGGCGCCAGATGTTGGAAATTTTCTCTCCTCCATGTCTTTGGCACTGCACCTGGGGGTGGATGGCACTTCGAATGTTTTGTGAAAGTAGGCGTAATCTATCCTGTACTGGTTCTTCTCCTCGAAAATGACGGGCTCAAAGCGGTGACCCCACAGGATCTCCGAGGGCAGGTACGAGCTGCGTGCTTGCGTCGTCATGGCTGTGGCCTCCACCAGCCCTTCAAGTATAATTACTATCTCAAAGTCAGCTGCTTCGAGATCTTGTTTGCTGATGCCAAAGAGTGGACTTTCTTCATCAATTTCGTGTATGACGGTGAGCGGGGCAACCAGAAACAGGCGGTCCGTGCCTTTGTCGTATCCGACGTTCATGTCGATCTGATCCAGGGGGATGTACTCGCCTTCCTCTGTATAGCGGGGCTTCACCAGCTGGGCTCTCACATGAGCTTCCACGATGTGGCTCTTCCTTAGATTTGCAACTCTGAACATGAGGCACAGCTTCCCATCACGCATTGCGATTACTGCATTGTGGCTGAAAAGTAGCGTCTCTGCACGCTTTTTGGGCCTTGCCATCTTTGCCATGATGGCACCAATCATAAAGGCATCAATGATGCAGCCCATAATAGACTGAAAGACCACCATGAAGACAGCTGCTGGGCATTCCTCTGTGACAAAGCGAGCTCCGTACCCAATGGTTGTTTGGGTCTCAACGGAGAACAGGAAGGCTGCCACAAAGGTGTGAACATTCATGACACAAGGAACAAAACTGTCGTCCCTTCCTTGATGGTCCATGTCACCATGAAGCAGGCCAATAACCCAGAACGCAAAGCCAAACATTAACCAGGACACCACAAACACCAAGCTGAACAGCAGGAACATGTATCGCCAGCGGATGTCCACGCAAGTAGTGAAAATGTCAGATATGTACCGCTGTGACTTCTCATCCATGTTTGCGAAATGGATGTTGCATTGGCCGGTCTTGCCGACAAACCGGCTGTGCTGCTTGCGTCGTGTGTGGATCTTTCCATTGCCAAAACTGCCCACAGCAGGCATAGTGCTCAGTCTAAAGCCTTCTTCTTCACAGGACAAGAAGCTGTGGTGGTGGGCTCTTCCCACACTCATGCCTCAGTGGAGCACAGCCACAGGGCTTCACGCTATCAGCCTGGCTCATACAAAACTGACCAGGCTCAGAAGAAGTGCACAGCTCTTCCCAGCACTGTAAAGGTTGCTGTAAAGGAAGCACAAGCAGAATATTAATACACATCAAATAATGGAGAAAAAAAGATAATTGTTTTGTTTAAGCAAAGAATTAAGATAATCACACAGCATCAGAAGGCGGTAGGGTCACATGGTTATCAGCAATGTGTATCAGATTCATTAATCAAGCCCAGTGAAAATGATGCTCTTTTCTACTTCAATTTCCCCTTCCTGAAGTACCTTTGGCATGATTGAATTAATTTTTCTCTATTCATTTTGATGTCTTCTGCCATCCACATTACAGATATTACATTTCTTTTGCAACTAAAGCACGTCTACACTTATAAATGTGTCACTGCTGATTTCAATTCAGCTCTCCACATAGCTTAATTCATGATCTTCAGGGTTTTTTTTAAGTTACTTACACGTTGCTGAAGTAAAATAAAACAGGCAGGTAAAACATTTTTAATGGCATCCAATAAAAACTCTGCTTTGCTTTCATTCCACCTCTTCTGTTAGAAATTCTGTCATATATACAATGAATGATTTTACTGTTCAACAAGGTACAGAAATAGCCAGCTAATCCAATGCCCTGCCATTTTATGTGACGTGTCTTCTGTTTCTTCCAGCTGGCAAAACTATTAGAGTCACTGGAGTACAGTGATGAGGCTGTGTGATTCCCTTGTGAGGCTGAACTGAAAAGTAATATGGGCTGAAAAAGATGGGGCAGAACACTGGGCATCATGGAGACAGAAGTGGTTTGATGGCAGAAATCAATGGCATCATTTCAGGCACTTTAATGGGATTTTTCTTTCAGAAAAAAGAGGCACTTTATGTGGAATAAACCCTTATTTTCAAGTGTGTGTTGTATTAAGCAATAATGTTATACAGCATGTCGAAAGTAGCTTTGCAAATAAAAGTTTTACAAATCATGTCATACAAAGCTTTTTTATGACATTGCACCTCCTTCCTCAACCACCAACAAACCCCCTCAACCTACTGTCATTCACAGTCTTAAAAGTAATCTTTCCACTCTTATTTTATTAAATGTATTACACCTTCATTTGCACAATATGCATGCAGAGGTACGTATAAAATTTCTCTTCAACAAAATGAGTAAATGTGTTGGAATGATCTAGCCACACCCCATTTCTTGAAATGTTTTTCCAAAAATGTTATAACTACAGGGAGTTTTTCATTCTGTATTTCATGGTGACTTGAACAAAATTCTGCTTTGGACACAAATTTTCGCGACTGTTAACTTACGTTTGGGCAATGTATGTTTAACGGGACACTTGAACCAAACGGAAATGGAGAACATAACATAGCATTCACAGGGGGGATGATGAAGTGAACAAAATAAGGATTTATAGTGCAATAGATGATAACAGAAAATAAAATATAGATATTAATAATCACTGTATGTTTGACAACATATGTGCAAAGTTTTATTAGGTGAAAAAAAAAATCTGAAGAGAGCAGGAAAATTTAAAGACTGGTAGATTTAAAAAAAAAAAAATTCTCTGTTGTTTAGAAACAGGGCGCAGACGCTCTGGCCAAATCTGCGGCTGACATCTTGTTTTTAATAACGGTCAACATGGTGTAGTTCCTGAATAATTTAGAGGTCGGAAATTCTGAGTTCCCAGTTGTAAATAAAAAAAGTCGGCGCTGGTGGCGCTAAACACAACCGGCAGTAAAACTGTAAACTTTTGATCTCTTCTGCCCATGTTGCATTTTTCACTCACTAAATAAGCCGTACACAGCACTGATCAGGCTTTATCCATGAATGCGTGCACAAAAAATAAGTATTATACTTTTTTTCTAGTGATAACTGAATGGCAACTCATATATTGTAAAGCTATTGTTGAGGCCTAGGTTGGAATTTGCTCCGAGGCAATTTACCACATTTTCTTTGTTCCAGTTTTTTTTAATCTTCTAAAGCCTAAAAACACAAAAATATGTATCTGTATAAAAAGCTACCATTAAAATGCATTTTTGAGAGCATACTGAAGGTAAAAGTCTCTGTGCTTATTTTACATGTGGATAAAACGCACCTGTGATTAGGGCTGTGTCACATCGAATTGTTCACAATAATACTGGTGTAAAGTTTTACATGACATTAAAATTATACATATAGGATATTATTGTTATAGCAAAGTCATTTGTTTACACTCCCCAGCGTGAACGACAATGGGACAAGCCCGGACATGTCTGTGCTTTGTAAAGTAAGCAGAAAAAGAAAATAGTTCTTAGTAAAGATGGAAATAACAAACTCGTTTCACCACTTGATGCAAAAATACGCTGTCAAGTACAACCAGGCTGTGAAGGACGAGATGCTAGCAGCTGGTGACGTGCAACCTAAATGTAAACAAATAACCAAGCAATGTTAGCTGCTTTCCATATGACAGGAAGAGCAAACGGTGGATGGAAATGTCTGCTGTCTGTGGAAAAACAGGAGTTTAGGCAGCTGGTTGAAAAGCTCGACCCAAGATTGAACATCACAGGTAGAAAATATAGAAAAAGTGTTATTTTACACCTTCGTAGGGAAATACCACCTAAGCTACTTTTGTGCTTACATTTGATTTATGCTAGTTAACTACTATTACACTCTATAATGCTACTGCTGCTGCCTATGTTTCAATAGATTCACATGTAGGTGGTGTGTCATCAATCACTGTAGCTTATTGGAAAAGAAGGCTGCAACCATCATATATGTTTTTCTTTTGTTATATTGTCAGAAATATTGGTATTGTAAATATCCTTGTCATATCACAATGTAATTTTAAGACTATACCACCAATCTCTAGTATATATGCACCTGCACACAAACATTACACACGTTTTTAAAAAGAAGCCAAATGCTAACATCATCTTGCTAACTTAGTGATTGTTTCATTTTTTCACATGAATATACAAAAATGTGTTACTTACAGCAGAGACATGATCAAAGAGAGGCGGTACCCTGAATGCAAACTTACCTGACATCAAAGATGATGTTAGAATATAAATCCCACAGAGGTAAAAGATGTTTTTAAACCTCTTTTTGTTATCAGAGTCAGCTAACTTGTGAAGCAGTCATCATTAAATTTGAATGGCGATTGTGCATTTGATTGTACATTTTCAATGTCCTGGTGACTACTAAAGGTAAAGTTATTTTAAGGTATTGAATTAAAATAACTGCCCACGTAAGTGCCCAAATGCATTTCGCTATTTTTTGCCAAAGTAGAGAGACTTTTAAAAACATCTAGAAGGACCCCAGTAATAAGTTTGGAAATGCCAACAGACACGTATCATTATTATTATTATTATTATTATTGTTAATGTTATTTATTTTGGGGTTACCCCTATCCCCTGATGTAGCTGCATTTTGGTCTGATCTACCTTAAATAACTTGAATTCAAAGAGCCCTTAATAGGAAGCAGTCACATCACTGTTCAGAGGAAAACACCTCAACTACAGGTTTGCACAAGCTGTGTCCTGCTTACTTTTAGATATTGTTATCATGCATTATGTTGTTTGGACTCGCTATGGTATGTCTGAGAAAATTACAGGAGACTAGTCAGGTCATACATAAGATAAGAGTATTTTTTCCGTCAGTATGAAAGATGTATTACAAAACAAAAGTTAAAAATAGAAGCTGACCACACCATGGGTAGTTAGACATTAGTATCCAGTACATATAACAGACCAGATAGAAGTCAACAGGAATATATTTGTTAGAGCTTAGAGTTCAAGATCAAGGATGACACTTATAATAACAAATTTGACCATTTTTCCCCTGTGAGTGAGTGTTTCTCGAAGGTCTAGTTGCTAGGAAGCAGGATGTTGAGTGTCCAAGGGATATTAATATCTAATTATTTGTGCGACTGCTCCTTGGCTCTCTGAGGAGCCACACTCTGCCTGCTGGGCTGTGATCTTAACTCAGGAGCAGCGATGACTCTTTTTATCTGCTGGCATTTATCACAGCAGAAACTGTTCTCATCAAAAACATTAATGAATTGAGCAGCAAGGGGCAGGCGGCTTACCTTATTCACAAGAAAACGCTGATTTCCAACTTTCCTTTTCTTCCAAATCTCCAAGATTTCTAGCCAAGCTGCTTCATGTTTGACCTCAAGCTTCCTTCAATTCTTCTCTTCTTCTTTCCTCCTGAGGTAGAAAAGTAAATAGCCATAGAGTGTCTTCATCTCTTTCTCCACTGAATGAGGAGAGCAATCACTCGTGCTCTCAGTCACCCCTGGATTGATATCCACTTGATCGGGAACAGACCAGAAATAACAAAATGGTTTTCGTGAAGCAGGGAAGTTGTAATTGTGATCTTCAAAAACAGAACGGCACCTTGATCACAGCCATCCAAAATCAAATGAATGTAGTGGTCACGTGGCCTGTTGAGTCCAGTCCAATCAAAAAAGTCAATTCTTCACAGCTTATTTTAGAGTCTTGGGAGAGTAGTCAGTCTCTCTTCTTCCACGTGTCTCACACTTTCTTAGTATATCTGCTATCTGATCTCGTTCTGCTGCAGATCCCACTCTGTATCCCACATCTAGTGAACTATTGCTCACTGCTCAGCTCCAGTCCTCCCCCTCCCTTCCACAGTGTCACTGTAGATACTTGGCATTTGGAGACTACATGCGCTTCCCCTACAAAGTGTTGACAGTCAGGTGATCATAAGCAGCGTTGAAAGTACCGACCGGTTTATTCAGGACTGTCGTGTACCATAGAGTGATGGGGGACACACTGGTTTCTTTGGACTGTGCTGTTTTTTATGTATTTGATTTATACTGTGGCAGCATTTCCTAAAAAACACACCACACTACTTCTACATGAGTGAACTTTTTATTTACAAATATAGATTATAGTTCACATGTACACCCTTTTTTCTAACTAAAATCTAGCAGATCACAGAGTGGGTGGTCTCCATTTTTACTCAGTGAGAAAGCAGAGCAGCTCTTGTTGAATATGCTGGACTTTGAATAGACCATGTAGGCAGTTTCTGATTTTTGTTTGTGCGCCTGAGTGAATGAGGAAGTCTGTGAATGTCTTGTACATCGCAGGGCAACTGAGAAGTTGTTAAAAGCTCAAGTAGTTATACTTATGGACGGAAAAAGCATGCCAACAAAGTTGAAATGAGACTATGTTGATGGCTCAATGCTGACTACCAAGGTGCAAATTTTTGCAATAGTTACCATTTGAATTCAGCATATTACCATGATATCATTAATTACTTAGCAACTGAAATCACAGTGATTTTAAAGGTGTGTAGCCATGATTAGGCAAAGTTTGTAGGGTTGTTAACTTACAATATAAAATACTTTAAGATGACTGTTGTTATGATTGTGGGAGAAAGCAGTAGTGACCAGAGTGAACCAATGCAGACACTGGGAGATCACAGGACACTATTGCTTGGCCCCTAACAACAGCACAACCATGCCACTATAATGTATAAACATATCTAACAAATTGATTGCCAGTTTTTGTTGCATGTCTGACTTGTATATAAAAACAGATCGGTTTTCATATCACTTAAGGCATTTTTATAGTTCAAAACCAGAATATCAGACTTTCAGACTGAGAAATGATTTAAATGATTTGGACGGCTTTAAAAAAAAAAACCCAACTTGTATAAATTGGGAGTTTCATTTTCTGTGCTACATATTGCCATTAAAAGAATCAGAGAAACCTGAAAATCAGCACTGACTTTTATGACTGCATGACCTCTTATGAAAATCTGATATTTTGGTAATTCTGGTTGCTGCATCCTCTGTAGGAGGAGAGTCTGTAGAGGTTATAGGTTAAAAGCCAGCATGTTATGAGGGGTGCATTAGTGCCCAAGGCAGTGATAGCCTGCAACAATGGGAACATATAATTATTGAATATATGCAAATTTTAGAGCAACACATGCTCTTATTCAGGCGTTTTTTCAGGTAAGCCCTCACTTATTTCAGAGCAATGCTAAACTGAAATTTGCACACATCATAAAGTGTGGTTTTGGGGGGGGTGGAAGCTAGGCTGTCTGCCTGTAGTCCAGAGATGTAAGCAAGCGAAAACATTTAGAGCATTATGGAAAAAACAGAACAAAGGAAGCCCATCTCTGCTGGGCAGCTGAAATCTTATAACATGCAAGAACTGGCTTCCGAAACTGCAGCAGCTGCTGCTCCTAGTTCCTCAAAATTTGCAGAGTACCACTGAAAGGGAAGATGATGCAACACAAGGTTAAACTTGAGACATGGATTATCTACAAGCTATGTGTATCTGCCCAGCACTTTGCAATTCTTAAATCAGACAAAAACAGGATTATGAGTTCCAGTGCTGGCCTAACCCAGATTCACTGGAGGACGTCACAGAGCAGAGGGATCGGTGGAAGGTTTACGTGCAACAAGCCACTATGATGGCCCGCAAAGAAGCTAAGCTGAGATGGCTTCGGTATCAGTTTTCTAAATATAATAGGAAATAATATTTGACCTTTGTGAGTATTAGTCCCACTGGATCTGTTTTGGGTGCAGGCATCTTGCATGTGAATCGCTGCCTCGCACGCAAGATAATGCACACAAAAATTTAAAAAAGGACATTCATTATGAATTGGCCAGACTAAACACAAACACTAGAGATGTTAGCACCCTAAGTGTTTGTAATTATTACACTTTCAAGTCTTTCTATGATGTCAGACCTGTAAATAGGTTATGGGTTCAGTTAGGGGATGGCGGCCCCAGATGGGGACGTGGAGTGTGCTATCAGGACAAAGTGCATCCAGTGCCCGGCCTATACTTTATACCCAGCGAGTTATTTAAAGGGTCCTTCTCTGCAGCAGGATAAAGTGGGCCAGGATCGACTGCACTGAGGACCATACAAGAGGCAGGGTTATGTTATGCAGTAATAACCCAGTAATATTTTATACTGCTATACTGGGGTAGCTTGTAATTTTCTCCTTTTTAAATTATTTTGTTAAAAACAGCAGGAGCAAACAAAGTCAGAGTAGTTAGGGTGTAAACTTTGCAAAGCCCCAACACAAGCTTGTTTCCAGGCCTGTTTCATACAGCAGTGATCAAGGAAGAAAGAGAGCAAACACGAGGGATGAGATGCAGTACAAAATATCAGTTGGCAGCCAACACAAACTGAGTATGAGTGGGGAAGAGAGGCGTTGTTCACCCACCCGACAGAAAAAAAAGGCTGAACATACACAAGATGCATAATTTTTTTTTCTTTCTTAAGGAGCTGTTCTCCAACCTCCCTGTTCCAGTTAGTGAATATGCTTCAGACCTGCATAATGAACATAATAATAAAGCACTCTCAGTTCCAGTAACACATAGAGGCAATGATAGCTGCACACTGGAGGTTGAATCCAGGTCACGCTTTACTGTACTCAGTCAAAAGCCTAATTAAATATTTCTTTCCCTTATTCTGCCTTATACAAGTATAATAATGAAAGAGTGTGTATTTTTTTTTAATCACATGATTTCCATCAGTCATTAGGTTTAAAAAAACCAAATAAATAAATAAATTATGGTCATGAATCAAACTTGTTTTGTTTTGTTTGTTTATATTTTCTTTACAGCACAAACACTCATCCCCC
>VUQR01035025.1:55828-88569 GCA_015108515.1 Hemichromis elongatus | reverse complement strand
ATATTTTAACTCTTGGGTTCGCCTTTATGTGCAGTGATTTTCAACCCACTACCATAAGATAAGATATTTACAGAGTGGTCTGTAGCTCATCAGTGTGGAGTATTTGTGAATGTACATATATATATATATATATATATATATTGATGTAGATATTGTGGTTTATTCTTTAGTGTATTGTCTGTCTTGTTAATATCTGGAGCACTGTAACCTAAATAATTTCCCCTGGGGATCAATAAAGTATTTTGATTGATTGATTGATTGATTGATTGATTGATCAGCTGCAGCATGAGTGTGTTAAGATTTGAACAGGAAACTGTCATATATACATAAAAAAGATCTTAAAATTAACATTACCAGTTTCTTTCTTTTGATGCAGTGATGGTGATGCGCACTGGTGGAAACCAAAGAGGAGGAAGGCTCTGCTGGCTGCGGGGAGCTGCTTGTTTTCATTCTGTCAGCATTATTTCCAATGCATGGCTCTTTGCTACCTCTGAATAAAAACATGAAAGCAGATGGACAAAACAGGAACATACTGACTGCAGACAATATGTAACATTTATTTGTCACTAGAAAAACAGCAGCATTTCAGAGAAGAAGCATTTTGAAAGAATTCAACCAAACCTGATTTTTTCCAAAGAGGAAGACAATCGACCAGAGATTAGAGTTTTCTTCCCAGAGGCTTGTCCTTTCTTAGCTTGTGACTTCCCCACTACAATGTCTGACTCTGACATAAAGGCAGCAGTGAAAATAAAAACAACTGTGACTCTTTTTCAGTGTATTTATCATTAGTCTCTTTCTAAATTAGCAACTTCTTGATCTTTATACCAAGAGAACTATTTATTTAGTTAGCCTTTGTGGATGTTCTGAATATTTATTTTAAAACTAGAAAACTAAGCACAAAAATGAAACATGAGTGGAGTTACCATCTCCGGCGGATCTCTGGTCGAGCCTGTTGAGAGAGCGACTGCTTCTCATGAAGGGAACAGCAGAGAGGGAGGTGGTGTGGAGGGACGAAAAGCTGCGGCTGCTGCAGAGGCGGGGACCTGCTCTGGCAGTGTGGGATGCTTGTCTGGCAGCCGGGTGGCCAGCAGAGCCCGGGTGGCTGAGGCTGCCTCTTTTCAAACTCCCACCAACTTTACTAACAGCTGCAGTCAAGTCGCTGCCTCTGCCCAGGCTGCTGCTCCGTCCGCTGCTGACACCGACTTTAGACACACTGCTGCCGGCCTGCTTCCCTCCAGGTGCTGGTAATGTGAGGTCCTACGTGTGTGTGTGATAGAGAGAGAAAACAGAGCCTCAGTGATTGTCTGAGGAGAAATCAATCACAAAATGATGAAGTTCTGCATGTTTTTCACTTATACCACATGTTCAACCCCACACCAACTTCCACTCTTTGACACACACAATGAAGAGTGCCATTTAATCCTGATTGGAGCTCTTAATTTGCTTAAGAACCATCTGACGACACTGCAACCATGAACACACACACACACACACACAAGCTGTAAACTTAATCACACTTGAGCGCTTGAGCACACTCGGAGAGCCAGCAAATCTAGGCGGTCTATTCCAGTCTCAGTAGATGCAACCTCACCAACTGCAGAGGTAATGAATCTGTGGCTGAACCTCGCGACAGAGAAATCAATTAGAAGATGCTCAACTAATTCCTGACTTAGCGATATGTGCAGGTCTTAACTGCACTGTGTTGATCTTTAGCCATTAATGGCGACATAAATCAAATGTGTGAAAATCTCACAAAAAAACAAAAAACACCCACTCAGTCTGAGGGAACTGTCCATGGTTACACAGTCTGAGACTTTCATTAAAGGAAGGGGTGCTATTTTAACTGTAAGGTGTATCTGCTGGTGATGATCAATGCAAATCATAAAAGGAAATACTTGTTTGTTTTTGTTTGTAAGGAGAACGCATCGCATTCTTTACACCAAAAGCTAGGCAGTGAGAAAGGTTTTAATGTCAAACTGATTTTACATTGTTGGCCACATACAACACACGCCCCCCAGTGAAACGTCCCTTTCCATCAATGTAAAGTAGTTAAACTGCACATTTAGTCCTTAGGATATCTAAATAGAACAAAAAGAGCTGGACTTCCAACAGAACAGTTCAGAGTTTTTTTTACACGATAAAGAAATGTTGCTGTAGTTAATGAAATACATCTGTCAGCATGACTCTTTGTGCTTAAATTGTAAGAAAAATAATTACAGAAAACATTCCGCTAGCTTACTGTCAAGACTGCCCTGTAATTTTAAAACAAAAAGTTATGGTAGTTCACAGAAAATTTCTTATTAGATTTATTTATTTTACTGTGAACACTTTAAAAAAAAAAGAAAAGAAGCAAAAATGTTTGTTGTAGATATTGAAAAAACATGAACTTTTTTGTAATTTCATTATTTAGCTATTATCTAATTACTTTGGTGTAGTATGAATGCCCTTGGGGAAGTCTTTATCAGTACGACAAGTTGTAAAATTTATGGATATACAGTTAAAAGTACAAAATCTATGTGCTCCTTAACATTTTCCAAAAACATTCAGTGGACTGGATTTGAGTATTTGCTGGGGCACTTCTAGCCCCCGGGCCTTATGTTTGATACCCCTGATCTAAGCTATGTTAGGAAGGATTTAAAAAGGATGAGACCAGTAACCTGTCAAACCTAAATTACAATATTTAGATGTTTGTAAATGACTTGTTGGATTATAATCTATAAACATATTTTAACATATAATAATCCCTATAATTCTATCTATAAAAGCAACACTCTTACTGAGAGTTTTAAACCTGTCCATTAGCACTTACCTTTCCCCCTTTCTTCTGTGTGGGATTGTTGGTCTCCTGCCACCTGCGATAGAAAAGATTAAGGCAGCTCCACATAAATCCTGGCTACAAGCAACCTGCACTTTCCCGAAACACTTATTTAATGTTATTACTGTGTTTTATTTGGTTACAATTAAAGAGATGATTTATCTCTTTAGTTCTATACAAAGATACTACCGTTTTTCTTCATATTACTAGTTTCACAACAGCTGCACTGATATTTTTTATTACTTATACGACAGCTTGTGAAATAAAGGCAACAGCATACAGCCACTGATGACTGCTGCTTGTCAAAATGTTCACCTGTAGATACTTTTATTCATGAATACAATGAGGCTTTTTACCAAGTAAACAGAAAACATCAAACTAGGTTTGATTCATGAAAGACTAGGAGGTTAACAGGCATAATGATGCGACAGTCTGCTAAAGTTTTTAACTCCAAGAAAAGCCAAAAATTAAAAGTATAGTATAAGGTAAGGTATACACATGGGCTTGATTTTATGTAATAAATAGGTAAATAGGTACCTACCTTGGCGTCTTGGACATCATTTTCAGTCATAGAAAGATAACAACCTGACAGAGACTAACTAAACAAGAGAACTTTTGGCTCAATTTGTGATCTGTCTGGAAGATGTGAGCTCTGTTTTACTCTGGCGAGATCTCGAGAGAGAGAGAGAGAGCAAATCACATACAGGTCTGTACCACAGAGTCCCAGAGAAACACACCACATGCACACGCACACGTAATCCCACAGCAAGTTGGCAAACTCCATTAGAGTTTTGCCGGATTAGGTCGACAGCTTAACTGGATTACTACACAGTAATTTTAGTGAAGTTAATGTACTGGCTTACATTGTCCTTATAGCCTACTCCTGATGTCTGTCAGGTTCATGTGAAGACTCTGTATCCTCTCACATCAGCGCAAGAGTATAGTGGAGAAAAACACACATGCTCAGTTTGTGTCCTGGGTTATTGTCCGCTGACTGTACGCTTGCTGTGCGGAAGACACGGCTGCCACTGCGAATCCCTGAGCCGTGACCTGACCTAAGCAATCAAGAGCAATTTCTAAGACACAACACTTGTCTGGATACAATCCCTTCTTCTGCACAAATGTGCCATTTCCTTCTTAAAGATTAATTCTATATCTGTTAATAAACATATTTGAAAAAGCACACACCATGAAATGAAAGCTAAAGTGCCATAAATTAGTCGTACAGGGGGAAAGGTGTAACTGTGGTACAATTCTAATAATATCTTTATTTGTATGGCTTCACAGTTTGCATAAAATCACACATTTGAAATGAGTGTACAAACACATAGTGAAACATGAGCTCTTACATCAATTCCTACATGCACACTTTAGAGTTTCAGCAGCTGTTTATAACAAATTCCAGATGCAGAAAGGCTGTTCCAATCAGGTTTAGGAACTATGACCACAACAGTGTAATATATATATACAATGTTAAATATGCAATTCTGACACACTATTACAAACCTGTTTTCTATGCATTGGAGAGAAGAGAAATCAAAGTTAGTAGAAGGAAGACAGAATACGTGTATGAATGAAATGGAGACAGGTGTAATAGTGAAGCTGGAGGAAGCAGAGATGGTGAAGGTGGATAAGCTTAAATACATGTGATCAGGCATCCAAAGCAATAGACAGTGCATAAGAGAGGTGAAGATGAAAGTGCAGGCTAAGGCGAAGTGGGTAGAGACGAGTGTCAGGGGTGATTTAAGGTGTTAGTGTAGCTATGATGTGTGGTTTGGAGACATTGGCACTGAATAGGAGGGACAAGATGAACAGGATTAGAAATGAGTATATGAGAGGGACAGCTCAGGTCGGGCAGTTTGGACACAAAGTTAGAGTGGCAAGGCTGAGCTGTTTTGGACATGTGCAAAGGAGGGATAGTGGAAAATGAGGCTGCCAGGCAGGAGGAAAAGAAAAGACTTCAGAAAACACATCCAGGGATGGGTGAAGGAGGACATGCAGAGGGTTGATGTGACAGAAGAAGGTGTTAGGGACAGGGTGACACTAAAGCACATGATCCGCTGTGGTGACCCCTTAAAAGAGCAGCTTGAAGAACAAAGATAATATAACTTTGTCTTGGACAAGAGAATGATCCTGGATCTGGGAAGCGCTACATCAAAAATCAGAAATCTACACAGACCAAGACAAAAACAACCAGAGGGTACACAAATATTTTTTAAAAAGCCAGCAAATATTAAATAACTAAAAACCATTCAGTCATGAGCTGTTCATTTATCAGTTTAACTGACTGATAAACAAATGGATATTTATTGCAGTTGTTTTTACATACTTTATACTATACCTATTCTTAGCATAATTTAACAACAAAAACTCAGATTTCAATTTTCTTAAACTTTATTTAAAAATATTAATAAAGAAATAAAGTAGCAAAAATATAATCATTCACAGGGATTGTGAAAAAAAATACAAAATGAACAGAAAAGTTACAAAAGAAACCGTGTAAGCATGACAACAAGTTCATGTTGAAGTTTGTTCTGTTTTTTCTTTTCTTTTTTTTCAATGGGTCTTTAAAACATGTAATTGTCTATGATCCCACGTCACGTGAATGCAGCATGTGAAACGTTTGCGTTCGGACTCAAACGGTTGGTTTTATCGTTTCTCAGCACGCGTTTGGAGTTTATTATCTCGAGGGGAGTTATCTTACAAAGCCGCTCTGTTTTCGCCTCTCTGAAGACAGTGCCTGCGATTGGTGGAGTATCACGTGACCTCACAGCTGATTTCGTTGGATGAAGTGTTTTGCTTTTGTAGCCATTTCTGGTTAGCAATCCCGTAGGGTAGCGTAGCAGTCATTGTTGTTACTTTTTACCGGCGCTACTATGGCACAGGCAGCACAAACTAATGTCTTTGATGCAAACAACTCTCCAATCCGGGTGGAACACGATAGGAAGCGCCGGCAGTTTGTCATAAGGCTGAATGGTGAGTTCAACATGTAAACATTCGCGTGCCAGCAGATGCTAGTGTTAGCTTTCAGTCTTGCTAACGTCGTCGTCGCTCCTTTATTGATACCTACAGCTGCCATTTCAGACACAGATGGCTGCTCACGTATAGACGAAGCTTGTCTTCTAACTTTACCAACATTACCAGTGCTTTATTTTTCTTTCTTGTAGGCAAGACCAAAGTATTTGGTTTCCAGACCTCAAACCAAGCATTCAAATTTGAAAAGCACACTATCCCAAATACACAAATTCCTGTGTTAATCTTCCAAGTAAAACTCATTTGTAGCAAAAATACCTGCCCCTACGGTAATATTAAGATTCAAACACCATTTCAGCTTTCCAGATTAACCATTTTATTTGCCAGGCCGTCAAATGTGCTGTGCTACTTCCTTTCAAGCGTTCAGTTCAAGTGCTTTAAACATATTTTAAAGTTTTACAATAAGTCTCCTTCGTTTTAGTAGATATCAATCCTTTACGACACACTAATATTGCTGTTTTAAGTGTGCGGTACCCGTGCCTGTCCTGGTCAGTTGTTAAGAGCAAAATGGTGCATGCCATTGTTGTGCTGAATAGAGATCTATATCTTTTCTTCACCCAGCAACGCGACCCTTCCTCCACAAGGGCATGCCTGTACCTGGCCACTCGTGCCTCGTCTTTCTCAGCAGCCATGCTGCAGGGCTACATGCAAATTAAAATCTGCTACCACACCTTAATAATGTAACTGGTGCGATTAGTCATCTGTAAAATGCTGAAACGTTGCAGTAACGTGTGCACGAGGAGGTTGGCAGGCTTTTGCTGTTTCTGTTTTTTGTTTGGTTTGGTTTTTTTGGTCATGTTGTTACATCATGTTGTTTTTTATTGATAATGAATAAATCTTAGCAGTAGCTGGGGTGAAGACCAACCTCTGCCAGAGATAACACTTGTGTTTGCTCTTAGGATCCCATGATCGTGCGGTTCTTCTGTACGAGTATGTTGGGAAAAAGACAGTGGACCTGCAGCACACTGAAGTTCCAGACGCTTACAGAGGGAGGGGAATCGCCAAACACCTTGCCAAAGTAATTTTTTAAAACCAAATTTTGCGTTTATGTGTGTGTGAATGGGTGAATGACTGTAATGTAAAGCGCTATATAAATACAGACCGCTTTACCATTTATTCACGTGCAGTGTAAAGTGATTTCAGATAGCATCAGGCAGTCTGCTGGTTTTCTCAACTGCACATCCGTAAGGAGAATTTCCCATTCCAACACATCGCAAAGATGCTTTATTGGATTGAAATCTGAAATCAGTTAAGTGATTAGAATTTTGTGACATAGCCTGTTATCCTGCTGGAAGCAGCCGTCTGCAGATGGGCACACTGTAGTCCTAAAGGGATAGACATGGTCAGCAACAATGCTTAGGTAGGGTCTGGCAATGCTCAGTTGGTATATAAAGTGCCAAAAGTTTGCCAAGAAAATAACCTCCACACCATTAAACCACTATCAGCCTGAATTGTTGACATAAAGCAGGGTGGATCCATCCCTTCCTGACCCTGCCTTCTAATTGTCACGTCAGAGCTTAAGACTCATCAGACCAGACAAAGTTTTACTAATCTTGTGTTGTCCAATTTTGTGAGCGTATGCAAAAAGTAGCCTCAGTTTCCTGTTCTTATCTGATAGGAGTGGCACATAGTGTGGTCTTCTGCTGCTGTGGTGCCTCTCCTTCAAGGTTTGACGTGTTCGTAATTCAGAGATGCTCTGCTTCATACTTTAGTTTTAATTATTGGTTATTTAAGTTATAACTTTTGCCTTCTAATCAGCTCGAAACAGTCTGCGCATTCTCCTCACAAGGCATCTTCTCCTAGATTACTGCCATTCTCTGTAAACAATAGAGAGGGCCGTGTAGGAAAATCTCAGTAGATCAGTTTGTTTCTGAAAATCTCAGAGCAGCTCATATGACACCAGGAAAAATTCAAGTATCTTAAATCAACAATTTTTTTCTATTTTCATGCACAGTTTGTGATCAAGTTTAAATTATTTTCTGAGTTGCTGGCATGTGATTGGCTGATTAGATATTTGCAGCTGAACAAGTGTACCATACAAAGTGGCCGGTATATCAAGCTGGTACAGTCAGGATGAAATATGTTTCCACATAAAACATAGTCAAGCCAGATGATTTTGATTTGAGTTTTTATGCACCATGTCATTGCAGGCAGCCATGGATTTTGTGGTGGAAGAGGACCTGAAAGCTCATCTGACCTGCTGGTACATTCAGAAATACGTGAAAGAGAATCCTCAGCCTCAATACTTTGAACATATTTACCAATGATCCTGCATAGCAGTGGAGGAAGGTGGCAAATAGACTCAAAGGAGGGAAATACTGCACGGCGGCATGCTTTGGAGTTTTAGGAGGACAGCAACAAAGGACCTTCCAGGCATGGTGAAACACAACACTGACTGAATCCAGAGAAATGGCTGAATGTCGGACCGTAGACGCCTGTGAGCTGAACGTTTGATCGATAAGACAGCTCTCTGCATAAACATGAGGATACACACACAGGCAGGAGGGGAATCAGCCTATCACAACTTGTAAAAACAAAGCAACCAAAGGTGAAGCCTGTTACCTCAGACAGAAACTTCCAGGACGCAACACTGACAGAGCAGATTTGAGTCAAATGTTACAGTGTGTTGCAGATTTCTGTCCTCACCTGGACTCACTGGTCATGAGCAGCACTACGAGGTGACCACCCCTGGTGTTTTTGTCTTTGATGACTCCACTGATGCTCAAGTCCTTTTTTGTGTGTAAATTTCAATCTTTCTTTTTCATTTTTTTTCTTATTCTTTGCAAATATTTCAATTTAACCCCTTCCTCTCAAATTTTTAGAAGTTATGTTTCTTAGAACTGATACGATAGTATAGAAGGTTGTGTATGCAAAAAGGCTTAAAAACAGCAACACAAATACTTATTTGTTTTGTAAGTGACAAAGTGGGAAAGCCTAATCTGAATTTTACTAATATTCCTCCTCACAGAGCCTTGTTTTAAACATCACTCCATCTACTTTCATTCTTCCTCCACATAACAAAAATGAAGCTATTCCAGTCGTATATCGATTCACCGAGCAATCAAAGGTGCAGAAAACAACGTTACGATGTCTGACTGAGTCTCAAGATAACCCTCACTGTCTCCAGTGTACGTTAAATGTTACAGGCATTGCTGATAAACGGGGTCCTGGTGTGGTGCAACACTTCAGCGTGTGCATGTATACGCGTCTCTGTTCGAACCAGCAACAAAAACAGCACTGTTCTTTTCAGGGCGTACACATGTATGTGGTGTCAGACAGCCCTTTGTCCTGTCGTTGAGGAATTGCACTGGGTGGCTGCGGCTGTTTTGTCATTTGAGCCATATTTCCTCTTACCCACAAGACTTCTCTGGCCAGCTGATATCAAAATAATAAAGAGCTCCTGTAAAAAATAAAATAACACTTTTTTTGTACTCTTCAGGAGGTTTTGCTGTTGACAATCTCAAGTGTTGAGGAAAAAAGATCCCTCAGGTAACTCAGCACTCTCTGGCAGGACAGTGCAGATTCTTTCTGCTGTGCTCACCTCAAATTAATTGCAGGAATTTCCCTTTTGTTAAACTCCCCTTTGGGTGGAACACACCTATGGATAGGACAAGGTATTCAAGGTGTTATTTCATTATGTTTATGTGTGTTTGTTTAAATTTGTGTGTTTCCTTGGAAGGAAGCAATGTCTCATTTGAGCGAGTGGCTCTCACAGGGGCATCAAAATCCAACCCTTATTACACTGTTTTGTGATTTGGACTTTTTTTTTCTACACTTGCTCTCAATAAATGGATAAATAAATAAAATACACATCAGATGACTAATGCTTTATGTACGTGTGGCAGTAGCAGACATTTGTGATTATTTCTGGAAGAAACATGTGATCATGTACAATATACTTTTTATAACCACCCCACAGTCATCACTACGGTGGTCATACCCTGATAAAAATTATCTACAATGCAGTTTGTCTTGCGCTCTTAATAGTTTCAACATGGAAAGTCCTTCAACACTTAAACCAAGCTATTTTTACACTGGCAAACCAGAACGTTAATGGTATGGGCTTTTGCTTAGTATTCAATTAGAGAAAATCTTGGTAGCAGAATAGTTTCCACAGACAGAATAAGGACTGTAGTATTTGGTGAAGTACTTGATTTATCTTCTAACATGTAGGTGGACGGTGTAAAGTGAATAATATAAGACCTAAAATTAAATAAAAGGTGGATTTTTTACACTCTACTGAATATCTTTATCAGTACCACACATCAAAGCTAGTAATGGAGTAGGTTTATGTTCTAGATTACTGATGACCGATATCTGTATGTATATTAACTATTGGCGCCATCTAGTGGCAACTTGAAGTTATTCGATTCGAATGCTCCCCATTGCTGTTATTGCTAACAAGATTAAAACTCGTAGACTGTGTAGAAGACAGACACATCCACTGGTTTGAGAAGTCCTGTTTCACAGCTGCAAGTTGAGCATTTTGGCGACCAACTTGTTGGTTTATTCCTGGTGTTGTTGGTGTCATTTAGCTAATAAATACAATTTAAAAAATATATTCTAAAAGAGGTCATGGGTACATTGAAAAGGCATGATACTTGCATATAACTAAAACTGTCTGGCGGGAGCTACTTTCTTTTTTCTTGACTTCTTTTAAAATGATAAATCCATCATTTTATTAATTATGTCTACATGTGTTTAAAGCTACAGAATGCACCTTTAAATAGCCTACAGTCCTTATCGGAATGCAAAATTCGTCACTAAATTCTTAAAATTACCAGGCTTAAATATCACTGGAAAGCCACAGCTGTCAATAGGCTTGGTTGATGTGATTCGTGCTGGCACAGCATTTGTTCCCAACCATCTCACATTCCTGAACGTAGCCATTATAGTTATGACAGCCAGCGCGCGTCAAGTTACAGCACGCGGACAGGCAGCGCGCACGAACACAACCAGAGCACGCGAGGGCACATTATGGGTGAGTACTCAAAGGTCTCCACATAAATCCTATTATAAAACGAGATGACGGAACAATGTGTCATATATTATAATAGACCTGACTTTGCATGTAGTCTGATTGCTTAATTATGGGTTTTAATAAGTAAATGAAGCCGGTGATTATTTGCTGCTTAGTTTTGCTGTGCAAACTTAATGGCTCACTATATATAAATAAACATACCTTCATTTAGTTTGTTAAATCTTTTAAAAATGTGTTCTGACCTCCCCAACTTCTATGTACCATTACAAAATACGTAAAGGCAGGTACTCTGTCCGAACAGCATCATGGGAATAGTAGTGTGCGTTCGAGTTCAACTGGTGAGTCGTACGGAAACTGTATTTTTTACACACTACAATACCCAGAATACTGGGCGCTGTCTTACGTCAACCGCAATCACAGTTGTATCTCCAACATGGCGTCGCTGGGAAGGAGGCGCGGTGTCCCAGTAAGCAGGGAGAGGTCAGTTACTCCACATCTTGGCCTTTACAAGAACACGTTTTAATATGGAGCATCGTTTGGTCGATGACACCACCTGTCAGATTCCGAACGTGCTTCTCGTTTGGGATTTAGAGTTAAATATCAATGGGAGAAGTCGGGATTTTTTTTAAACCCAGGGTTAGCTCATGTTAGCGGGCTAACGTACATGGCTAGCTGTCGCTAACGAGCAGCTCATGTGATGTTTTGGTTATTTCACAGCGAGTGATAAACCAGGGAAAGTTTGGTTTTGACGCTCATTGGGGCGAACAGCAGTGCTGCATGTTACGGTCGATGTGCTTCACAGTATTTGCCCGGCTCGCAGTGTTGACCGCCGTGTTTGTCGACCGAGCAGCTCAGTAACTTAGCTGGCCGGTCCTCCAACTTTCTGCCAGTCAAGCGAGTTTCCTAATGCACCTAAGTGAAGTAAAACTTTTCCCTTGCTCCGTGAAGCTCAGTCGATTTTCCCTATTATGTTAAGATCTCATAAAACTTCACACCTCCGGTGTGAGAAGCATATTATCCGTAGTGTTTAAGGTTTATTTGTTGGTCTAAAAGAAGGCCGTATATTGTGACCATTTGGTACTTTTGGAATTGGATAATTTGCACTTTATTGAAAGCAGCCACCCAAGTCTATGTTTTTAAATAAGGTCATACACATGTTAAGATCTGTGTGCTATTGAGACACCATTATGATATTATGATCCCTAATTACAACGGTGGGGTACTTTTTAACTAGTACTTAGTAGTGTAACTTCTTTTTAGGTCTTATTTTTAAATCATAAAATTATTTTGAAAAGAATTTTGGTTAAAACATTTTGTTTTATTCACAATATTTCACACATTTCATCTAATGTCAGTGTCATAGGATTAGTAAATTTAAAGTGGTAAAAGTCTTATCTTATGTGTTAAAGACAAATGTGCTAAAGTTAGCTGCAGGCCCGCTGAGTCTGGCTTTCAGCTGTCAGCTAGATATATGTTGTGTATCATTGGATTAAAGGTGTTGTCATGGCTGTCTTTGCATTTTGCCTTGTCTGCGTGGAATTTGAAAAGCGTAACCACACGTAAGACTGTTTCAGCTACATGGCCTCACTCTCACTCCAACTTCTGATTTAGACTTCTACGGTGAATCTTTGTAAAGCTTACAATGTTGCCTATGTAGGTGGCCAACCCTGTTGCCAGCACCTTCTGTGCAGTTGTGTCCTGTAGTTTTAGACGCAAAGGTGGCCATGATTGAAAACAAATAATTTCCTGAGACTCCTTTTCCTCCTTTGTTGTGGTCAGTTGATTTCAACTGTCCCAAAAGGTTTTACATTTCTTCTGTACATTTTTTCCGCAATCTCCTTCCATAAATTTGCCTGTGAAAGAATCAACCAGACTTAATAGACCAGTCAGAACAGTTGAAGGCTGTATAGACATTATGTGTTGTTAAATTTCCAGGAAGGTGTACATCAATGTAGAGATTAGGGTTTCAGAGGAGTACTGTACGACAAACCTACAGTTTTAACACAGAAGCTGAAATCGAAATAACTGTATTTCAGATCTAGACTGGTACTAAAATTTGGTGCTGATTGAGCATCAATCAGCTCATTAGTACCAAAATATTTTGGTTGGTGCCTTCAAAAGAGCATTCAGTATCTAGCCCTACTAATTACACTACATATCTTACTCTCAGAAAGTCATGGATATCAAGACATAAGTTTAACTACATTAAGTACAACAAATGTTAAATTCGTACCCTGCTTTTTCTTTTGTTGTTGTTGTAGTGTGTGTGTGTGAGTGTGTGTGTGTTATGATTATTACCAGTCCTTTGTGCAGACTTATGGTTTGCATTAAAGCTGTTGTGAAGCTGTTGGCAAGTAATTTCAAGCTGAAACAGGAATATTTTAAACATTGGTATTGCTTCCCCAAATGCAAGCTTACACTCCTGTTATCGACTTAAAACAGATTTAGGAGTGGGTGGATGAGCCTCTGGTTATTGGTTAGAGAAATTAGAATGTCCTTCCCTTTTATGTTTGTTGGATGGTGACAGTTGACATTTCAATTTGACCCCTGCAAACACAAGCAGGCAGAACATGGGGGGAAAAAACAGGCTTAGCTTGATTAAGGTGTGTTTAATGTCATCTGTTCTTACACTCACTGTTGCCTGCCTGTTCCTTTGTTTCTGCACAGGGGAGTGATGGCGGCGTCAGACTGCTACATCGTGCACGAGATCTACAATGGGGAGAATGCACAGGACCAGTTTGAGTATGAGCTGGAGCAGGCGCTGGAGGCCCAGTATAAATACATTGTTATCGAGCCCACGCGGATTGGTGATGAGACGGCCCGTTGGATTACCGTTGGCAACTGCCTGCACAAGACAGCCGTGTTGTCAGGTGCCGCTTGCCTCCTGACGCCACTTTCGCTGTCTGTCGAGTACTCGCGCTATGTGGCGTTGCCCGCTGGCGCCCTCAGCGTGGCCTGTGCCGCCCTCTATGGGATTTCATGGCAGTTTGACCCCTGCTGCAAGTACCAGGTGGAATACGACAGCCAAAAACTCTCGAGGCTGCCCCTGCATACACTGACCTCCTCGACGCCCGTGGTATTGGTACGCAGGGATGACATCCACAGAAAGAGACTCCATAATACGATAGCACTGGCTGCCCTGGCGTATTGCGCCAAGAAGATCTATGAACTCTATGTGGTATGAGTGCACTCTGAAGAGGATTTAAGAACCAACAGAAAAAAAAGGAAAAATGAAACAAAAAACAAAAAAAAACAGAACCTACCCACCCCCCATGTAAGGAAAAAGAAGTCACAATCAAGTCCAGCAGTCAGCTCCACATGTGGTGGGTGCCTCTTTTTTGAACTTTGATCAGAGGGATATAGTTAAAACTAGAAGGAATTGTTTTTTTCCCCTTTTACATTTCCTTTACTTCTATGTGACAACAACTGCTCACTTATCTCTGTAGTACACTGGCCTCTCCCCCCCACTTTCTCCATCCTTGACACACAACAAGCTAGCGCACAAGGGTATGGCAGCACTTCCTTCGGACAGAGGTGTATTGGAATGACAATGGACAGACATGTTTTGTGTACAAAGTTCTTCCCTATTTTCCTCGTAGTTTTACTGTACCCCTTTCTCGCTGATCAGTACATCACCATTTCATTAAACATTAGGATATTTCAAACTCACTTTTCTGTATTTTATTTTGCTTTTTACATTAAATGGATTCAACACGATGTCCGGGAAAGAGCAAGTAGATCCAACTTCTTTGAGATTGTGTCTTGTTCTTGTCTGATTTGAACGAGTGCAAGTAAGGTCTTATCTTAATATTGTGGATCAATATCCTTTTTTTGAAAAAACCAAAAACCCATGCACACTAACTATGTACACTACTGGTCAAAACGTTTTAGAACAGCCTTTCCAGTTTTTATTGAAATTCAGGCAGTTTAATGTCTCATTGTACTCTTGAATGAAAACAAATAAACAATTGAAGTTTTTTTTAAAAAAGAAAATTTTAAAAAATCTATTGATAAATCAAAGTGTTTCCCAAACCTTTGATTCATCAAAGCAGCCACCTTTGGCAGATTTAACAGGTTGTGGCAGTTTCCTCTACAAGGGAAATCAAATATTGTTCAGAAAGTTCTTCCCAACCCTGTTTTAGAAGTTCCCATAAACGTGTGCTACGTCTGCTTTTATTCTTCTGAACAGTTCAACTTAAAACAAACTAAACCAGCCACTCTGTTATATTTTTCAAGCTTACCACCTTGTTCTTTTTTAATTTTTTTTCCCCCTAAGGTAAGTCTGCCGTAGCTTGGACTTGTGTTTTGAGTCATTATCAGCTACCAAGGTTCTGCATGTTGATGCAGGACCTTGTAGTAGCTGTTTTGTGTTGGGTTTTTTTTCCTATTATGGCGTCAACACAATGGCTGCCTTGCTGCAACTTGCGACTTGTCAAACCTGTACCTCAAAATCTGCTCTTTACGGTCGAAACTGAGATTTGCATACTATTAAGCTGTGGTGCCGTGAGCCACCTCTCACTAGCTGTTGAGCCTGTCTTGTCTTCTGATTTTGTTGTTGTGGCTTTGGGTCTGCAGACCTCTTCCTGTCAGTTTCCCTCTGTGCCTTTCGATGGTAAATGAGACTAATCACTGATGCTTTGCCTTTCTTCACAATTTTTCTGAGGGAAAAACACTTTTATGTTATGATGTTTTGTGTCTCTTCTATTGTAAATTGCCTTTTTTCTCACAATTTTTATAGCAAAAAGGTACAATGCTGTTTAAACAATGCTCACAAGTGTATGGCACCACAGTGTGTTCAAACACTACTTTTATGTAGAGTTGGGAGGTTGTAAGTAATGAAGAAAAGTTAAGACACCTGTAGGAACCAACTCTAAGGCTCCGTTCACGCTGCAGGTCTTAATGCTCAATTCAGATTTTTTTGATGAAATCCGATTTTTTCTGCGTGGTTGTTCACACTACAAATAAAATGTGACAGCAAGCGCACTCTAGTGTGAACGTTCACGGCCCTCAAAGCGGCCCGCATGCGCAAAAGAAGATGTAACACACAACGCGCTCTGTTTATGGAAGTAAAAATGGCAAACACAGCCCGGTTACGATAGGACCCTAAAAGTTTAGCTTGAATAGAATTGTCTCCCCGTGTGCTAATCAAGTCCAAAACTTCAGTTTCTGTCCATTGGCTCGCTCCGTCTCCAGTTTCTGCCGCCATGCTTTCTTGTTTGTCTTCTCCGGCGCTGATAATCGCCGTCTGTCTTGTGTCAGTGACGTAAAAGACGGATTTAATGCGACACGACCGTTCAAACAGCAGTCGCTTTCTACAACATCGGATATGTATCGGATTCAGTACCACATATGAAAGTGACCCAGATCGGATTTGAAAATATCGGATTTGTGCCGTTCACACTGTCATACAATGATCGGATATGGGTCGCATAGGGGCAAAAAAATCAGATTTGATGCGCTTTCGCCTGCAGTGTGAACGTAGCCTAAAGGTCTGATAACCCCGATTGCATCAGAACCTCTGGCAGGTCACCATTTACCTTTACACCATTTCGAGCTATGCGTGTGGACTTGAACTGCTTGAATTTCAGTTAATAATTTGGAAGAATTGGAGTATTCTAAAACTTTTGACCAGTAGTGTATATTAGCCTACATTAAAATGAGTAAAATACAAGATTAAGAATGTTTGATTTGGCAGATAAAACTGAGCGAGGTTTATGTGTGTTGTCACGGTTTGGGTTCCTATTAGAGCGATCGCTGTAAATCAATACAAAGTTGCTGTGAGTGATCACCTTTGCCCTACTAATGAAAGATTTCCAGTTCCCACATAACGTCGTGAGGATGAAAATAATTGTATGTTGTTCCTTTTGCAGTCACCACCTTTCAACCCATTTTAATAATGTGTGTGACATTTTGGACTGACACATTAGCACCAGAAAGTCACATAATGGAATTTTTTTTTTTTTTCTTCGGGAACATTTAAAATATTAACTCTAGAGGGATTCCCACCTCTAGAGCTCAAGCAAATTTGGAAGCTTTTTCAGAATATATTAAATTTCTTTAGTTTGTTTCTAACATATAGTAGTCACTACACTTGTCTTTATGAAGACTTGCTTTCACTGGACCATTTATTAGGTGCACCCAGTTAGTACTGGCTTGGACTGCCTTTTGCCTCCTTTAGAACCCTTTTTATTCTTGCGATCCGACAAGGTCCTGGAAACGTTCCTCAGAAATCTGGTCCATATTGATCTGATAACACACCTGCTGCATATTTGTTGGTTGCACATCCATGAAAAGGATCTCCTGTTCCACCATATATCAAAGGTGCTTTCTATTTGATTGAGATCTGCTGACTGAAGAGGTCATTTAAGAACAATTAACTTATTCTCATGTTTAAGAAACCAGTTTGAAATGATTTGATTTGAGCTTTGTGACATGAACTGTTAATCGTGCTGGAAGCAACCATCAGAAAATGAAAACATTTCAGCAATGGATATGCTCAACAACAGGTAAGCTGTGGCATTTAGATCATGTTCAATTGGTACTAAAGTGTGTCCAAAAAGAAATATCCCCCACACGATTACACCACCCCAGCAGGCTGGATTTTTAATATAGGTCACAATGAATTCATGATTTATAGTATCAGCATTTTTCCGATCTGTTGTCCAGACTTGTGTGAACTCTAGCCTCAGTTCTTAGCTGACTGGAGTGGCACCCAATATGTAGTCAGAGATGATCTTTGGCATACCTTGGTAGTAGCAAGTGGTTATTTCAGTTACTTCTGCCTTATTATCAGCTTGAAGCAGATTGGCCATTCTCCTCTGACCACAACAACCACATGTCAGTGGGGCTTTGCTAAAAGATTAAATTGCCCCAGAGCCAGTTAGCAAGGTTTTTATTCATACAGACCTTTCACACTCAGCTTTGATGTGTTTTGGCTCTTGGGTCTG
This sequence comes from Hemichromis elongatus, assembly GCA_015108515.1. Classification (NCBI taxonomy): domain Eukaryota; kingdom Metazoa; phylum Chordata; class Actinopteri; order Cichliformes; family Cichlidae; genus Hemichromis; species Hemichromis elongatus. Next base: position 70,793 of record VUQR01035025.1, on the reverse strand, counting down.
GAAAAAACAACTATTTCCAAATCATGGCCCTCATGCTTAGTTTAAACATACATTTCTATAAGTTGTTGGAAGGGCTAGAAATGAAATGAGACAGCAGGCAAGTGTTCTGATACAACCTCCTTAGTTTGCAGGGCCATGACCAGACCAGGCTAATTATTTGTCAGCTGACCTGATACTGGTACCAGTGGCTTTCAACAGAAGTTTGCATACTAAAGATATTTGCTGCTCATTAACCAATATAAAGAGTCAATGCTCGATCTGGTGGCACAGCCAGAAGGTAAGTTAAGAATAAACTAGAGGGAGCGCTAAAGCCAATAGGGAACATGGAGGAAAATAAAATGACAAAAAATCTAAAGGGAAAAACTTTTAGTAACAATAAAAACTAATAACACATTTGAAAGTGCAGACAGGAGAAGAAGCAATTTTTCAGTCAAAGATTATTTTTTTTAGGTTATGTGAAGACTCATACAGCACCTGTGGGAAAACTGATTCAAACAGGTTAGAGGCTCCACCCATGAAAGACCTGTGGGGAAAGATTTAATTAAAGACGCATCAATAACTATAACAAAAAAATGTGCACGATATCAAATTCCTATAAGACATGATTTAAAAAAAACAAATCAGTTATAGTCCATCTTTACTTCACAACACAGGTTGGAAACAATCCACACAACGCTGTACTCCTTGTCAAATGTGTTGGATAGGTTTCAAATGTGGCCGTAACTCACATCAGAGTCTACATCAGAAGTCACGTGAGATGAGAAGCTGTACCTTGATTTGATTTATACATCAAAGGAAACATTGTAGTGTCAACCAAATCCTGCCTGTTTGGCTCTTGCTGTTGGTCAGAGGTTTACATAAACTCCTCATGGGCATGAATGTTATGGTAATTTGGGGTTTTTAGTGATTTCTTTGAACTGGTTTTTCAAGGGTGAAATGATTGTGCAGCATACATCTTTAATCACTTAAAAAAAAAAAGCAACTGAGTGCACGCGCTTGAATTTAATTTGTATTTTTTTTGTATTTTCCATACAGAGTCAAAAGTGTACATGCAAATATCTACATAGACTCACTTAGATCTTGAAGGTTCTACAATGTCGTTTAACTTGACAGTGTCCAATTTATCTTGGACTGATTAATCATTTCCCATTAGTGACCATGATTGACTACAACTGGTGGTTTCTCTTTGCCAGCATAGAAAGGATTTGTTTGACAGCACTCGACTGACCAACAGTCAGAACAATGGGAAAGTCAGATGAACTCATTGATTTATGATCATTGATCTAAGAAACCTTACATGAGTTGGGAGGGTCTCTTGGAGCCATTTCTGAACAACTGCAGAACAACATCGGTTCAAAAAATTGTTCTTAAGTAGAAGGTATTTGGATGTTTCACCACTTTACCGAAGTCTGGAAGTAGGCCCAAACTATCACCCTCAGATGAGAGGGAACGGATTGGGTCAAGCCTGCATGAACTGGAAACTGCTAGAACACCAGCATCACTGTCCACCGTGGAGTGAGAGGGTGCTGACCAAGAAAGACGCCACTAGTCCAAAATGAGCACCTTTCAGTCTTTTTAAAAAGTAATTAAACATGTATGCTGTACAATTCATTCCTTGATTATTTTAAAATAATTTATAATTATGTTTATAAAGCACTAATTTTAACTTGCAACAGCGTAAAGAAGCACATACTTTTGATCTTGTGTAACCTCGGATTAGAGAAGTTCAAAACAAATTCAAACTTGAGCACCTCATTTTTGTTTATTTTAAACAAATTAAAGATGTATGCTGTACAGTTAGTTCACCCAGGACAAATCAAAGAAAACCATGAAATTAATTTCCATGGTGAGTGCATGTAAACATCTGACCTCAGCTGTATGTATTCACATTCAGGATGTCTGCATGACTATGAGTCAACTTCCTGTTTATAATGGAGTTTCCATTCTGAACTTCTGAAGAGCATGACCGTCACAAATACCCTACATTTTATAATAAAGAATCAAACTAAAGCAAACTAAAACAAAAAAGAGGCACTAGTGGTTTAAAAAGACCTCTAAATGTAAAGAATTAATATAGCAAAGATGAGTTTTACGAGAAATATTAGCTTATTTTCTTTTTTGTTAATCATTTGAAAGAGTGTATTTTGTTTAGTGCACACTCCAGATCACACGGTGGCGCTAAAGCGACTAAAAGCCGTTTTTCTAACCGTCAGTAAAGTCAAAACAGAAGGAAGAAGATCAGCTAAAAGAAGAAGAGGAGGAACTGTTCTTCAATGATACATTACTGCTTCTCTGCTCAGCAGGACACCTCAGGTGAGACCTGTAAGAAATGAAACTACAAACCAACACACGTGGGTTTGTGCTAGGGATGCTAGCTGTTATTAGATTTAGCCTCAACACCTGTTATTTTGACTGCCTGCGCAGAACAAGCTAGTGCTAAACACAGTGTGTGCTTGTGCAAGATGTTCATCTGGCATACTGTAACTATACCTTTTAACTATACGAATAATGTGCTAAACGATGCATGTATTTAGCTAATATTTGCTTAATAAGGTTGTCCACAGTCTGGTGATACCAAGTTACTGGTTGCTGCTAGCACGTAGTTAGAAAGATAAAGAAAGCTGCATAACTCCTACTGTTCTTATTACAATGAAATACCCTTTATTTTTTTATTTTCTCTTTTCTGTCTGTGTGTGTGTTTATTGTTGTCATGTTGGTAGTTGCATTTAGGTGGACTTTAAAGGTACAGTAAGTAATATCTTATAGGGTATTTATTAGTTCTGCTCAATATTATTTTATTCCTTTATGAACTGCTACTCATAACAGTAGGTTTTTCTATTAGACCCTAATTAATTGCCCACCACTGCTGTAAATGTCAAATTTTCAGTCAGATTTTAGAGTTTCATAATTAATATTTAATCAGTCATAATGGTGATAGGAGAGTGACTTAAAAATTTAAGAATTTGTTTTGATTAATTAATTTGATCTTTTTTTTTAAAGCTGTAAATAAAGTAGATATTTTACATGTTAACAAAGCAACTGACCAGGATAAATTGTGCCTAATTCAGCAACTTCTCTTGCTGTGTTCTTTTCTTTTCTTTACCTGCAGGTAGTTGGTGATTGCCAAGTATGGAGCGTGTGATGGGAGGAGGAATGCTACCTGTGATTTTAACAAGTGTGGGAGTCGTACTGCTGTACCGAATACTTGTACGTCTCAGGAAAGGAGCTTCAGTCCAAGGTGCTGTGGTGGTCATCACTGGGGCCAGCTCTGGACTCGGGAAAGGTCAGCCTCCATTCATTCATTTCAGCTTACATGTGCAAACTCTCTAAAGCATACTGCCTTAGTGCTAGTAGACGTTTATTAAGATAATGTACAGTCTTATAGTTCAGTGTTGTTGTGCAGATGCCAACATGTAGTTGTAGTTCTTTTATATCAGATCTGGACATTGTACTGCCCGTTGATTGTCTCCGAGCGGCCCACATGCAGTCAATGGAAAATTAGGATTTAAACATAAATAAATATAAATGAATAATTTTGTCCCATTTCACACACCAAACACTCTTTGATAAATTCCTGGTCAGAGACTGGTTTCCTGATTTTTGTGGGAAACCACATTACAACTTTGTCGCTTTCATTTTGTATTTTACAAACACATTTGTGAGCAAATGCAGCTTCTCTGTAAATTTGCTGGATCATGTGTTTCTGAGAATTTCTAGCCCCGAAAGATGTCAGCTGACCTTTAAAAACAGGAAAGATTGATGGGGAGCGTAGAGTGTTTAACAGGACGTAGACTTCTAAATATTTATTTACTGAAGTCAGAGGTAAAGCCATGTGTTTAGTTTGTGGAGAGCAGATTGCTGTGTTTAAGGATTACAGATCGAATCCCTTTTATGAGACTAAATAGAGAGAGAAATACAAGAACTTGACTAAGAGCTGGACCATTGCTAACAAAGCTGCGAAAAGCAACAAGGACATTTACCAAGCTTCACATCTGGGGATGGAGCAGGTAAGGTAAGGTAGGCCTTGTAATTTCAAACAAAATCGCAAAAACAAAGGAAGCCATCCTCTGGGGAGTTTATCTAAGAGTGCTTGATGGCTGCGGATGAGAGCTGTGATGACCCAGCCCGGCTAATCACCTTTACACATGGGATAGCGAAAAGTGTTTAGCAGCAACAGGCTCACTAAAAAGGACTACGAAAGGATTTGTTTGTGGGGGTAACTGTATTTTGTTACAACCGACACCCGTCAAAAGGGAAAAATGTGGGACTTTTGAAGCAGATGCAAGATAAAGTGGTTGAAATGAACCCAGAAATAAGTGTTTTTGCGTGGACTCGTACACCAGAAGGTGTTGTGTAAGTCAGCCAACCATGGTGCTGGTGTTGTAACTAAAACCGTTAACTTCAGTTTGTTGCACTGTTGATTCACTTGATGCACTTGTAGAAACCCAAACAGACGTGATTCCTGTCACTGAGCAAGAAAAAAAGAATTCAAAATAGCAATAGCACTTTTTTTCAATTAATTTCAATTAAGTCTTTCAAATGTTGCAAAAACATGGCCATTTGTGCACAATTGTTTTAAGGGATGTTTATTAAATCATGAAAAAAAATGGTGGCAGATTTCTTCTATGCCTATTTATATTTTAATTTATTTTAAAGGATTTGTGCATTTTAACATAGTTCCAATATGGAGCATGAAACTAATGTGCTGCACATAGTTTATAGCTAATTTACAACCACAACAAAAACACCATATTACACAATAAATACAAACCTTAAATAAATACACTTAGTGTAAAATATGGTCTAAAAAGAAAAGGAGAGAGATAAAATTATTTCTAAAAGTATGGTTAAACTTGATTTCAGTTCAGTGTTCACAGGGAATACTGATTGTCCAAATGTAGATGCTCCAGGTAATGAGATTACATTTTCGCTGCCTAATTGTAGCACCTGCTCTTACCAGGAGTACTTCATAAAGAGATATTGAACAGATTTGAGTTCAGCTTACTGGTGAGGCTCTCTGCAACACTCCCAGTTTCTCATGTGGCCTATTGGAAAGATGGATTACCCACCCCTGGTTTGTGCTCAGTGATCTACAATGAGGATTTTGCATTGCAGAGTGTGCACGGGCCTTCCATGCCGCAGGTGCACGGGTTGTGCTGTGTGGACGTGACGCGGCTCGCCTGCAGCAGGTGGTCCAAGAGCTAACAGCGAGTTCAGAAAACACACAGAAGCAGGTATGTATACACACACAAAAGGAGTAAAACAAAAAAAAGGCTGGTCTGTCTGAACTAGCTTACTGAGCTTACCCTCCAAGGATTTCTATGTAAGGAGTTATTGTTTGTTTTGCTTTGGTTATCCACCAGACTCACACTCCCCGTACTGTTGTCTTCGACCTGGCTAAAACGGACACGGTGGAGAGGGCAGCAGAAGAGATCTTGAAATGTTACGGAAAAGTCGACGTCCTCATTAATAACGCTGGAATCAGTTACCGTGGCAATATAATGGAAACTCACATTTCAGTTCAGCGGAATGTTATGGAGACAAATTACTTTGGGCCCATTGCTCTTACACAAGGTTTGTGTAACCTTGTTGGTTTCAGCGTACCGGATGTTTTCATTTAATTTGGCTTGTGGCTGAAAGAGCCGAGCTAAGTGTGAGGTTAAGGAGTCATTTATGTAGAGATTGAGGTGAAGAATATCATAAATGTGAGTCAGCCTTCCTCTTTTATTTCTTTCCTCTCTCTACAGCTCTCCTGCCTTCCATGGTTCGTCAGCGCAGCGGCCATATCGTAGTGATTAGCAGCGTCCAGGGGAAGATAGCCATTCCTTACCGATCAGCCTGTAAGTCATCTTTCATTAATGCAAACAAACACAAGATGACTTTGACAGCAGGAGGAGGGTAACTAAAGCAAGACTGATTTTTCCCATGCTGGTCAGATGCCGCCTCCAAGCACGCCACGCAGGCCTACTTCGACTGCTTGCGGGCAGAGATCGAGTGCTACGGGATCCCAGTGACTGTGATCAGCCCCGGGTACATCCGAACCAACCTGTCGGTCAACGCCGTCACAGGAGATGGATCCAAGTACGGAGGTGAGGCAGTGAGAGGATTGGTAGGGGATGGAACAAAAGAGTACCAGTAGCAAATGTAGCAGTTTTAAGAGTCAGCTGATAACAGGTGATGGATCTAAGAGTTGTTAAGGCGGTGTCACAATGTGTGTGGATCTTTGAATCTTTGATGCTAGGTTTGATTTTTGCTGGGTTTTCTTTCTGAATTTTTTCACACCACATAAGGAAAAGACTGCAAGTAAGGAAGGCAAGAAGCAACGTGACTCCATTAATGTATTGGTTATATAAGTTCTTGTAGGGTCTTTCTTACCTTGCATTAAAAAACACCTTGAGGCGACTGTTGTGATTTTGTACTATACAAATAAAATTTAGTTGAATTAATTGAAGTTATCTTTATTCCCTTGTACCAATGATGCAACACGTCTCTTGTCTTTGCAACTCAGTATTGGACAGAACTACAGCTACGGGCTGGGACCCCAGGGACGTGGCGCGGGAAGTCCTAAAGGCTGTTCGTCAGCAAAGTAAAGATGTGGTTTTAGCCGGCCCTCTGCCCACCGCAGCCGTCTACCTTCGCACACTCTGGCCTGCGCTTTTCTTCAAACTCATGTCCTCGCGCGCTCGCAAGGAGCAGAAACCTAAAGGCGAGTGATGGGATGAGCTGGTGAAGTCTAGCATCTGAAATAAGCAAGACTTTGGAGGAAATGTGGACTGTGTTCTATAAAGTCTGTGACAGATATGGAGTGTTTTTTAAATACCATTCATTGTTTAATGTCTAATTCACACGTTGATATTGTTTGTTGTGTCTGAAGGAAAAACTTAGCCTTCCAAACCAAAAACAACAAATCGTTGGTAAAACCTTGCAGTATCACATTTTGCAAACAGGTGAGAAGAGACTGTAATTCGTAAACCCCACCATTATTCTGGGACTCCTGATGCCAACAGAACAACTTAAATAAACCAAATGGTGGTAAAGGGATCATGTCTGATGTTTTTGACAGCGTCTACCCACAACTGTGTCACTTACTCTCCTTTAAAATATCTACTGTGGTTACAAAGTCAACCTTTGCCAACAATTTCTCATTGAAAAATGGTGCAGCAGCCGACATGTTTCTGGGTCATATTTTCCATGCAGTATGCAGAGCACATTACTGAAAATGAGTCACTTCAGCACACATACGTGCGGTTGTTTTTGTTTCCAGCTAATATTCTTTGTCACTTTAAAGTGGCATGTGGATTAGACTTATGAGCGTTATTGTGCTTTTGTTATGGGGAGCAGTGAGGGCCTCAGAGTTTAGTCTGCAGATAAACCACTCATCCATCTCTGGAGAAGCTGACAAACCTCTCAGAAACGAGCCCAAGGCCAAAGACCAAACTTTGTACAAGCCTGCATATGAACTGCTGTGTAACACACACACACAAACACAGAATACAAGAAAACAACATGCAGGTTTTTATAACTATCTTTATACACAGAATAAAACACCTTTTACAAACTGAAAAGTTTTTTCTCCTTTCTTGGATGTCACCTTAAATTAAACAGAAAAAACACTTGTCTCAGAAATATTAACAATAAATAGTCCAAATAACAATTTACATTATATTACAAAAGCGCAGTGAATACTGGAATTTCCATTTGTACAAATACATCCTTCAAGAGGATTCCTTATAAAGAATCATCTAGTGTGACAAGATCAAGCGTTTCCAAAATGTCGTTCACAAATTAACACCGCAGGAGTGCTTACATTTGTTGGATCGTCTTACAATCTCGTTTGTGGAATGACAAAGAGCCCTCCTAACAGTTTACACAAAACGGCTTCACGCAGCTGCATAGAGATGGTGCTGGTTGATCAAATTAAAATGTGAAGGCAATGAGTCTGGACTGCGCACATGTGCACTGCATGGAAAAGTAAGAGAAATGTCTCAATATCTGCTTCTATAACATGTAAGAGCCACTCATGCTGACTTTAGTCATAGTGTTTGTTAGCATCCACTAGTCAAAGGGAAACTCAGTTTTGGGCATATAATAAAACAAAAATTAAAATAAATGGAGTCAACTATGGCTTTAGTGTTTCATTAAATACTTCTAACCGCTCTCTCTTACGGAGTGTATTTCTACTGGGAACTCTTAATAGTACCCAAGACATTCGTAATTCTAGTCTGTCAAACAAAATGAATGTGTGGCTGCAGACAGCCCATTTGTTTGAACTAATTAGGACTGCAAGAAAGCAACAGAGCTAAAGAAAGTAACTGAGCAACATTGTTGTTAGACTTCCTTGTAATTGATGGCGAGGGATCGCCCACCTGTTGTGGCAGCGTTATTGAAACCAACACCACAGGTAAACAAAGACACACCCTCCTTGCTGTTGATCTGGCAGCTTCACTTCTGGATAGCTCACCTTTAAAAACAGCACAAGCCTGAATGTATGTTAACGGACAGGCACGCATCAGAGTGCTGCCGCTCACGTCTCAAGTGCATCTTTTTGAGATGCTCTTCATTAAAACCTTCCTCTGCGATTCCCGCTCACATCTACAATCCAGGAGGGAAACTCTCCCTATTGCAGCTTTTGTGTGAGGAGCAGGGAAAGCACAGAGTCAAAGGAAACTTTGTAAGATGAACATTCCTCATGGCTTCACTCAGACACAACAGCGATGGAGAGCGTCAGTATTTGCACATTAGGCTGTTTCTGGCTATAAGCACTGTCAGCACAGACTCTTTAAAACATTGTGATGCCATCTCCAAATACCACACGTATGAAGAGGACTTATATCTAAAAGGTATTCTTGTTTATCAAACAAAATCTACTATTTGAACTTGCATCTCTGCACACAGTAAAACTAATGAGTAATGAATGCAACGACAAAATAAATCCAATAACATTTTCAGCATCTGTAGAGCTACCCAAGTGGAGTCAACCAACAAGCTGCCATTTTTTTTTTTAATGTGGGTTTGAGAAATAAAGAACCGGGTTCCAAACACGCTCGACTACAACACAATCTGTAACACCTGAACTTAGAAGAGATGAGGTACAAAAAGAAAAAGGAGGCCAACAGGAAAAGATGAACTCCTACGCGCCACTCTGTTTTGTTCCACTTTTACTGCTGAACTATGCCAAGCATCTCTTTCTCACGGACATTACTTTTAATAAAAATCACAGTCCAGTGGCCGTTTGCCACCAGCTGATGATCTGAACTGCACATTTTGAGAGGTCAGCCTTAGAACACGCGCACACACACACACACACAGACACATTCATGCACTCACACACCGAGAGCAGGAAGAGACATGAAAGATCGCTGCAGATATTTTGTTCGGATATGGCATAGTATTTTCCTGTACATGAGGTTGTATTTTTGTAAACTCATTTGTTTTATCTAAAGTGTTTGTATTTAAAGGGAATTGTTCGTAGAGAACAGTTCAGTGAAACCAACGCAACTCGCTTTTGAACAATGGTCACGGTTGACCAGTTATTATTGCACTTTTACAAACAGGCCATGGATGGCTTTGGGGGGGGGAGGGGTTGGCCTTTCTCCCCAGTCTTCTTTCTCCAAACAGGGAGGAGAGAGAGAGAGAGAGAGAGGGGAAACCTCTCCTCTGCTCACTCACAGTACCTCTCGTCACCACCAACATGATGCTCTAGGTGAGCAAAGTTCTGCCATTGGTGCCTTTTGAGGATCAACCTGCTTATCGACAGGTCTGAGAACCGGACGTGGTAAAAGTTGGGGTAATTTGAAACTGCTGGCTGCAAATCAGTTTTGAATTTCTAGCAGTAGCCACTGCTTCCAGATGTGGGCTCAGCAATTTTTGTCTCTCTCTTCCCCCCCCAAGTGGAAATGCCTGGAACTGGTTGTAGATTAGAGGTACAGATGACCGTGGCTTGGGTAGAGTCTTCCTCAGGGAGGTGGGATGGAGGGCTCGGTCACGGCGAGCTCCTGAGCCAGATCATTGAAGCGAGCGATGTAGTCTATGCTGCTCTCACTCATCATACAAGCAAGCTGAGAGTCCATCTGCAAGCACGAATAAAGAGCTTTCAGACAGCAAGGGCAAATCCAACACATCCCTACAACTGTTTTGTGCTTTAGGTCAAGAATGAGGAAAGGAAAAAAAGTTCAACACGGTAATATCTGTCACTCTGTCAAATTAAATTATTTACAGAAAAATCAGATGTGTTGGTCCAGCAGGAGGAAACAGTCACTCGGCTCTATTCATCTATCGGAAACAGGCTTAAGCTAACAACTCTGCGTTTGTTAACCCTGAGATGAGTCACTTATGAGGGTAACAGAATCTGAACTAAACCTGCTCACTCACAAGTTTCTCTCTGCCTCGTCCCCTCCTGCCACACCCAAACCAGCTAACTGACACTCCTGATTCATTGCTTTATAAAGTCGCTATCAAAGTGCAAAAGAGAGCGAGAGAGAAAACTAAAAATGGAAACGTGTTCACAGACTGAGATTCAGATATTAAATACTGTCAACATTTTAAAAGGTATGGTGTCTGAATCTCAGAGTATGTATCAGTTAAGTTTTTCACTGAAAATCACCTAAAATCAGCGGCTCAACCAGAACCAGATCTGTCCAAAGGTACCATATGGTCCCTAGCATCTCAAGAAACCGGTTCTGGATCAGAGTCCAATTGCACAGCAGGACAGATCCAAAAGGGTTAAGGACCACATTTTCAGGCCCAGATCCGGTTTCGTGTCAGTCATTTCCCTACTCGCTATGTCCGGATCCATTCATAATGTCTTGATTTTTCCCAGAGACGCTATTTAAAATGGTTCATCCTCCCAAAACTACACAGAAATATTTAAAATCTGTAAAAGCTTAAACACATTTTTATTATGCTTGGGTTTAATAAACTAAAGATTTAATCAGTAAAAGACTTGTCCTGTGTTTGTCAGTTGAATGTGAAACTATTACTAAACTCAGTAAATCATCTGCTGTGACTTTAAGAGTCAGATTAGAGGTGGTTAAACTGGGGAAACATTAAAGCAGTTTTACTGTAAATCTTATTAAGCATTTTTATGCAGTAACGGCAAAAATAATACAAATAATGAAGTGACAGTTGTTAGGCATGCTTCCTGGAATAGTACCAGGATGTAAACAGAGGTTATTTTTTTAATGGGAAGTGATGTTTTCACATTTACATTTTAGAGATTAATTAATAACATATGACATGTTTGTTACTGAGATTCAGAGGATTGTGTTTGTCCCAAGTGATGCTTCTCAGTCACAACCTTCTTTCATTTAATCAAAAAGCATTTACTTACCTCTGCCACATCAGGAAGGCCACGGGATTGAAAGGAGTCATGGGAATTGCAGTCAAGGAGGCTAGGACCGAGCAAAGCTGTGCCGCTGGAGGGGCCAGTGGGGGTTAGGGTGGTCCGTCTGCCCTTATCAGGAGAGACCATGCTGGCTGGAAGGAAAATAAGAGCAAAACACCGAGTGAATGGCCTTCATGAGCCATCATCATACAGCTGTGTCAGTAATACTGCACATTTTACAAACACATCACTTGTAAATGTTGGACTGTAGGTGTTACAAATTTAGAAGCAGACTCCTCTTTTATTGGGAAGTAATGATAAAAATACATCCACTTAATATTCTGTCTTTCTTGGCCTAAAATGTAACTTCTAACACACCCTTGCGATAGGAAGCAAAAACAAAACAAAACATAAACCTATGAACTCTTACAAAGGAGGCATCCCAGTGCGGAGTCAGACGAGTCGCTGGGGTACCACTGGGGGTCGTGGCTGGGTGAAGGGATCCAGCCTCTGGATGGGCTGAGCGAGGGAGATGAGGCCAGCAGTTTGGAGCCATCGCTGTTGCCCAGCTTGGCTGGAGAGAGAGCGGCCTCCTCACCTGCAGTGCAGCAGGCAAACAGAAATGAGAAATCAGCCATTAAATTCAGCGAGCTCAGACATTTAGCCGCTTGGATGTCAACGTGCACTCTTTTCCACAACCTGCAGAGTACTTAATGCTGTCGAGCCACAAAGCTGACCTCAGTGGTAATTACAAAACCTTTCTAACCTACTCTCACTTTTTATTTCAATAAACAAACATCATCAAGGTTTATTTGGCAGTTTCATAGCAATATGGCTCGGGTAAGATTACGGTGTGTGCACGCACCATAGTGTGTGGAGTTGATGGCAAGCTCGATGATGGAGTCGCTGATCTGCGTTTGAGGTTCTCCAGGGGTTAGAGCTTCTTCAGGGGGGCCTGGGAGGGAGATATCAAGGAGCGAGGCAACGCTCGGTGGAGAGAGGAGCGAGTCTCCACCGCCGGTGACTCCAGGGGACGGAGGTGGTACGCCATTCTGTGGAAGGAGACATTTCATTTAGCACGCCGCTTTTTTTTCACCATTTATTCAAACATAGCCGACAATTTTCTTTATCAAATGGTTATCAGCTACGGCTGGAAAACTTTTGTCAAATGAGGTTACGCAGACTCATTGCCTTCAAGTAAACCAAGTGTTCCCTCACAAAGGCCCACTGGGAGCAAGGAAACACCTTGATGGTGATACAAACAGCTTTATTAATCCCATCAGGGAAAACCGGCTGGAGCGACTTGTTTATAAAAAGTAACAGACAAACAAATGTATGTAAAAGGTGATCATGAATGTGACAACTGTATGCAAAAATAATGCCTATAAATGAAATCTATCAAAATGATTTAAAAATTGTCTAGTATGAGAGATGCACAGTAAAAGAAAAACATTATGCAAAACCTGGCCTACTCCGCCCAGACAAACAGAGAAATTCATTAGAGTGAGCAATAACCTTCATTAAAGTAAGATAAATCAAGAATTGACAGAGTTTGAAATGAAACAAGCTAAGAAGGTAATGAGTAATATCATTTATCCTAATGCCAACGGCAAGGAGGAGACATCAAATGAAGGAGGCTTCTAGTCTGTGTGTGTGAGTGTGTGTGTGTGTGTGTGTGTGTGTCTGTCTGTCTGTCTCTGACCTCTGGAACATTTTGCTGCTGGAGTTGGGAGTCTGGCTCAGCATCAGCAATGGGTGTGGTGGCGAGCAGAGTGCTGTTATCCACAGTGGAAGAATCCACCTCCCGACAGGGACTGCCTGGGATGATGCCTGCAGACTTAGCTGCCAGGTCAATGGCACCTGAAAGCGTATTAACAGTTCAGGCAAATGAGAGATTTGTCATATCGCTCTCGATAAGCATTAAGAGCAACAGCATGTGCAGAGCATAAACAAAAAGGATGGCCAAAGGTCTTCTGGAAAAATGTTACTTTTGCTTCTGTAGTCTGCACAAAAACACTGTCACTGATCTTCTCACAGTTATAGATTTTGACATATGAATCTTACACAAACACAACTTGAACCTAAAATGTTTTTATGCAATTTTATAAAAGCAAAGTTTCAAAAATAATTTTTCCTAAGGATCTGGTTGCTGGTGTGGAAGAAGCCCTTTACTGAGGCTACAAGTAAATAATATGTAGGTTAAATTTCAAGTTAATGGGTTAAAATCTAAAAGTCTCTTGAAGTGATTGGTTTTCTGCAGAAATTCCCATTTTGTTGAGCATATAACGACAACTATAGGTAAATTTGTTTTTTGCAGTATATTCATTCTAGTCTTATCAATAAACAGAAAAATGTAGAAGTTAACAGAAGAAGTCCATACTAGAGAGCTGGCTGCCCCCCACAGAGCTGGATGTTGCTGGGGTTGTTTTAGTTTGGACAGAGCGAGAGGAAGGAGCTAGTCGGGCATGGATCGGCCGGAAAGATCCAGTTCCTGAAGGAAGAAACAGGAAGTGAGAGAGCAGACAATTACCAGAGGTCTTGCTGAGAAAGAGAAATCATTTTTAGCTGCGATTTCAATAATGCATACTGTAAAAGTACACCCCAAACATTTCCAGCCTCAGCTGACGTCATATTGTATTGTTCCATCCTGCTATCTGAGGAGTACCTGTGGCAGAGGAGTTGGAGAGGATGGAGAAGGAGCAGACGTGTTGAGGAGTGTCTCCTGTAGTTCTGGGCAGCAGTGTTCGCTGTGAACAAGAAACAAGTGGCCAAACAAAACACACAGTTAGGAAAACTCACCTTCACCCAATCAACATGTAAATGTTCACTTAAAACAAAAAAGCCCAGAACTGATGAATGGATGATGATCCTGCTCTACTCTCACCTGAACTACAAGTGGTTTACGAAGTTGTCTATTCCGAGGTTTTCTCTGTCTAGAAAGGAAAAGATCTGACTGCATCTGTGAGAAAAAAAAGCACATATTAATGCTTATTAATACATCAATTGTGTCTTTGTACAGTTGGCATAAAAAAAAAAAAAGATGCATTATTCTGGCTTACACTGATCGAGTCGAGCTGCTGCCTGAAGGCTAGCTCTGCCTCTTTGTTAGGGGAGAACATTCGGTTGTGTCGCGAGCTGTTGGGTGGCAGCGTGGTGGGTACTGCGAACACGCCGCTTTCTGATTCGCCACCTGCAGTAGAGCCGAGCAAAGAGCGGGGAAGGTTTCGCCCACCTGAACAGGGTTGAAATGAGGTGCCACATCAGGAAAGGCAGCTATTTGAAAACAACTTCTAAAGAGGAAGCATCAGCGCTGAATAATTAGTACAAAAACGGCTTTATCGCAAAAGGCTGCAAAAGAGAGACATAAATACCTCCAGCATTTGGCAGCTGTATCCTGGACATGCGCACAGACGCCTGTGGCCGCCCACAGCTGGGACTGCGAACGCCTGCAACAGGACCCTTCGCCGGAGGTGTGAGGACCTGGTTTTGCTCCTCCTGATGAGTCTTGAGGGGTGATGTGGCTGTGGAGCACAGCTCTGGAGCCTGAAAGAAAAGGCACATAATATGCTCCACTCGACATTTCTAAATAACATTTCACTAGTTTAAAAAAAAAAAAAAAAAAAAAAAAGGCTGGGTTAAAAA
>VUQR01035025.1:4794-55808 GCA_015108515.1 Hemichromis elongatus | reverse complement strand
AACCAGTAACAAGTATTTCATCAGCCACAATCTTGGAAGAAAGAAAAGGGAAAGCTTACCAGAGGTTTGGGGTTTACTTCAGTTGAAACCAGCTTGAGTAAGCAGCGCAAAACTCGATTTGTCCTGTCCGGCTTTGGCTGCACTGAGGCTTGGCCATCTTCCGAGTTGCTGGGAGGAGCTGCGACCGGCTGCCACTCGTACTCTAGCTGCAGCTTGCCTGGCTTCCCAAACATCAGGTAGAGTTCGGCCAGGGTGACGTTCTCTGCGTCACGGGCGCTCCAGCCTTCCTCTCTGATATGCTCAACAGCCCGTTCTTTGGTCGCTGGTGGGGAAGCTTGAGACACGGCTTCGTCTGAGCCAGTCACTGGAGGTTTGGCAGAAGGAGGC
Source organism: Hemichromis elongatus (assembly GCA_015108515.1). Lineage (NCBI taxonomy): Eukaryota > Metazoa > Chordata > Actinopteri > Cichliformes > Cichlidae > Hemichromis > Hemichromis elongatus. The sequence goes on along the minus strand of VUQR01035025.1, from coordinate 55,421 downwards.
TGGTTGGCCTCCGAGGAAGACGCACTGGTGCTCTGCTCGTCTTTGCACTGCTCAGCAGAGCCTTCAGCACCACTACACGACTTGTCCGTGCTTTTGGTGATGGGTAAACCACCACTGACCTCAATGGCAGTGCAGGCCTTTCCTGGCTCAGAAGATCCCATCCCATCTCCCTCTTCTCTGACGGTTACAGTCTGCTGAGAGGAAATCGGGACACAAGAGGACTGAAGTCTCTTCTCCTCTAACTTTGCAGAAATGTCAGCTGATGGCTCAGGGTTGGGGGTTTCAGTTCGACGGACATCACCCGTTACAGTCAGTGAAGCACCAGCAACAGCACCGCTTCCCCGCCCAGATTTGCTGCCAGTTCGAGGTTGTGGAGCTGCGTGGATGCCCAGGATCTGGGCAGCTGGCAACTCCTTGGCATTAGGCCGGTTCTTACCACTCTCGATCCAATGAACAGTGCAGGAGGCTTTGGAGTGAACCACACGTGCCACCCCAGGCAGTGTGGTTAATGTGCAGCTCTCAGCTGGAAAAAGAAAAAGTTCTTCCTTCTGAGTTATGCTGGAAGAGGCTGTGCTGGTCTGGTTGCCCTCTAGAGCCTCTCTCTCCATGAGACTCTTAAGCTGAATTTTCAAAGTTAGGGACCACATTCTAATTGACAGACGCAGTTATATGGCCCAGAATGCAACTCAAGAGCAGTACATTTCTAATAGGTACACTAGGGATGAAAAACTCTCTGAAGAGTATTGTATACATATTGCAGTGTAATGTTTGTTTTTTTTAAAGGATACAATCCGCTGGTCGTGATAGGCCCACTTCTGTTTCAGATACTCTATGAGGCTGGAGACTTTCCTGTGGAGCTCCACCACCATCCTGAGAAAAGACAGCAAACATTTGATGTCAGCTTTGCAAAATACACTACCAGGTCTAATACACCTGACCTAATCTACTTCTACATTTTACACTTAGACAACTCTGGACCAAATTTAATATAGTTTTATAAAGCCAAAATAATCATATGTGGGGAAAACAAAACACTAACTACGTGCTTCAAAAATGACTAAAATAAAACAGAAATATTCATTAATGTCTAGTTTTACTATATTTGTTTTGTCAGGTTTGGAATCAAATGCATACCGACTTTAGCCTTCTTCAGTCTGCCCATGATAAGTAACCCCTTATTATAATAATAATAATAATAATTAAAAAAAAACAAAAAACAAAACCTAAAACTGAAACCAGTAAAAACAAAACTATGAAACTCATAAGAAGCAACCCCAATCTGAACACTAACTGAAAACTAAATTTGGAACAATAATTAAAGATGAAAGAAATAGAGTTTAAACTTTGAACAGCATCTTTGCTGAGGGTGTTTACACTTTTCAAATTTCATGAGTTAACTTAAAAAACTATACACACATTTATTTTGCACACAAAAAACCCAAAACAAAACACTAGACATTTCATTATTTTCATTTCTCAATAGCTGACCCAGAAAACAGTGGAAAACATGAAAACCATCAAACTGAAATGAGCAATCTGAAGCCAAAAAGAGGTTCTATTATTGGCTCAGGCAGGTTTGCACAGTCATGGCTTGAAAGAATAAAATAAATAAATAAAATAATAATAGAAAATGAACTAAATGATGAAGGTATGACGTCTCTCTGACTCTTGGATATGTTATGCTTTTGAAAATATATTCTGGTTCTTATCTATGCCTGACCTGAGGCGAGGGTTGTGGGCAAGACTCTGAACTCGGGCCCAGGAGTGGTTACTGCGTGGCTGGAGCTCCACTGCCACCTTCAAGGGCAGACGCACCGGCTTCTGGTCCTCTTCATCACTTACTCCTGCAGGACACAAAATTACACCACTGCTGAGCAAGAGCCAGAGAGGGAGGGAGGGAGAGGCTGTCTTCAAAGAAGGGGTAGGGTCCTTTTGAAGAGCAGGAGAAGGCAGACAGTGAGTGGGCTTTTTATGACAGTATGTTTAAGGGAAAATAAATTTAAAAAGCCACAACTGGAACCTGAGGGTAGATTCAGTCACTGAAAAGAAAAAAAACTGTAAAGTCAACTATGCTCTCTTACTTAAACAAACAGGACAAAATGAAAAGGCATCCAGTGGCATCCATTCCCAGATTTAGATACAACAATGAGAGACAGTCTCTTTCAACCCTTGATTAAAGCAAATATTATCAGTAAGTGTGATGAGTGGGTGTTATTGAGCAGAGGGGTTGATGACAGCTGGTCAGAACAGTCATCTCCTTCATCTTCCTCCTGCTCATCCTCCTCACTTTGCACCCAAAGTTACCATGGAAACACCACCAACCCAAATGATGCCATTGTTTTTGTCAAAGCCCCGCCCCCATGAACCCCAGAGTCTCACCATCAGTGAGGTTTTCAGTGCTTGTTCAGTATGTAATACATGTGCTGGGTTTCTGCGGGTTCATACTAACCATCTGGATCGCAAAGTTTCTTCAACGCTCGGCACATTGGGGCTTTGATCCGCAGGTTCCTCCCCTTAGAGCGCACGGTGGTGGCCCTGGTGGAACAGAACAAGTTCAAAAAACAAAAAAAACCAAACATTATAAATAAACAGAATATAAAAAGACAAAATAAAATTTTCAGGCTACTTCATGTTGTAAGCTCTAAAGCATCTGACTCCATACTGTCACTCACCCCTCAGATTTGCTTCTCATACTAGCGAAGTGCTAATCTGCATCTTTCCAAATGTGATGTAGTGCATCAGTTTAACATCTCACAGTCCAAGATGTGTGCATTTAAACCCACTAGCTAAAGCTTTTGCCCTTACTTACCCTTGCTGGATGAGTTCGTTCAGCTTCGCCACATTCTTATCATCCATCACTGTCAAAGACAAAACACAAGACGGCTAGTTAAGACACACTCCTTAGGGGCAACTGCCCTGAGCCACAGGGATCATCAGAAGTTTAATCACATCCCCTGTGTCCATAACCAGCTGAACCAACAGCAAAACACACACAGTCAACATTGCATTCAAGCACTTTCTCAGCCCTCACTTACATCCTCCAACTTTTTTGCGAAGCTCAGCGTAGCAGATGAGGCCGTACAGTTCTTGAGAAGATTTCTTTAACACTCTGGAGTACACTGAGAAGGAAAGGAAGCACGAGTCACAACACTGGTGGAGGCCTTTGCATGCCACATAAAGATAGCATGACAGTAACACTGGGTGCTTTTTGTAGGGAAAAAGAGCTCCAGCTTATCTGGTGAGCTTCTTTAACATATGTTTTGCTGGCTAAAAACACAAACGCCAGTGTGGGTTCTGTTGTGGGGGGAAAAAAATATATGTGGCTGATTAATAGTGTCTCTTCTTTAGTACTCATTCATAGTGTCTGTAGTAAGTCGCATAACTGAAACAAATAAACACAAACTTAAATTAAACCAGTTAAGATTACCCTAAGAGATCAACTTCTTATATGAATTTAGCACATTACAATGAGGTGTCATTGGATAAATCCAGCATCATTACGGTGTACAAACTGTGTACATGTTGGAATTTCTTATACCCGAATATTCCAGGATAAAATTATCTATTTACCTGACATGTTTTGCATGTTTTTTGCATTAAAAAAAGAAGAGCAACTCACCGTTAGCAAAGTCAATGTGTTTGGAGATCTTGTGCCAAGTTCTGTAATAAAAGTGGCGGACCTGCTCCTTGTTCTTCACCATGTTTGCTGGCTTGCCTCTCTTCTTGTACTTCATTGCAATGTTGTTCTGGATGGCCTCAAAATCCTTCCCATGCTGGGAGCAAAGGGGGGCAGTTGTGAATCTACAATGTCAAAAGATCTACACATGGAAACATTTTAACTTGGTAAGAGGTTGCTGCACGCTTTACCTCATAAAGACCCTCAAAAAAGCTGTTTTTGTCCTCAGCGCTCCAGGATTCCCACTGCCGACGGGCTCTTTTCTGGTTACCAGCTTGCTCTTCCTTCTCTGTAGACGCTTGGCCCTTGGAGGTCTTGGATACTCCCCCCGTGGAGCTGACCACAGGTCCCGACTGTCCCACCACACCCTGGGAAGAGGAGCCATTCTCTGCCCCTGTTTTAACACAGAAACATTCAGAGGAAAGGCACAACCTAAATATCAGCTCACCACCCTGGCTGTTTTGTATGACATAACAAAAAAATGTTGATGTGAGGTGTGTGGTTCGCAAGATGTTAAAATACATGTACACAAAGCCACCCACTGCCATTACAACACACAGAACCTGCAGAGCTTCCCGCTCTGTGGTTAAGCTCTGGCAAGGAGGCAGGAAAAGCAATCAGTTCCTATGGTCAGGTCTACATTACGCAGTTCCAAAACCAACTCATGGTGGGCTCCACTGGCCAGGTTTTCTGGCCCAGCACTGAGCACAACGCCAGGAGACATTAGCAGGAGCACCGAGAGAGTAGCTGTTGCAGTACTGTGCTACGTTAAACACTTTTTTTGTAGCCCAAATGGGTGTTCATTTACAAACACAAGCATGTGACTGGCTCACAGACAATAACTTAGATGTGTCGCTTCAAAATAGAAGTGCACCGATATAGCATCACATAAAAATAAGTGAGGCTTTTTGGTCAGACGGTCAAACGTTTGTGCTCAATCTAAATATAGTTGGGGAAAATCAGAGGTTTTCTGTTTCAAACAATAACAATCCACCAGTCATACCTGTCAAAGGATACACAAGTAAATAATATTGTTTCTGATCTGATCAAAGGCTGTTTTGTGGACAAAGCAGTTTTTAAAAAAAAATGCACAAGTTAAAATCACAGATGTATAATGTACTGAAATATTTTTTCCAAATAAATTCCACTTTTCAATGAAGAACACACAGCTTTCCGGGTAGAATAGCCTCATTAACAAACTCCAAAACACACCACCTCAATCTAAATCTCAGCCCCACCCCAAAGCTCGCCTGTCTGTACCTCCATAGGGATGGGTGGTATGGAAACCCAGGAGTAATGCCACATATGCATAGATAAACTGACACAAACCAGCTCTCAGTAAGCAAATACTATTAGTGATTGGTAACCTACAAGGGAATCCTTGACTGTGTTTAAAAGTCATCCTGAAAGACTTAAGTCATCTCTAGCTTTTATTCATTGTTTAGAAAGTTCCTGATATCGGTCACCTTCTGTGTTATTACAGAGGATCATTCAGATTATTTGCAAAACCACAACTAAATATTGGCAAATAAATTACAGCCTCTGTTTTACTGGTATTTGTTGTAAACTGTGGGGGGAATAAAAAATTCTGAAAGACAACCGTAGCCTACGTTAAATCTGTGGCTCAATGAAACGACTGGCTGAAAGCTGCAACACCATTCTTGTTCAATTTCCTATATAATCCCAAAAGAAAATGATAAGAAAAAAGACAAAAGAACTGTAAGCAACCCTGAGCAGTAATGTCCATTTCCTGTCCTCTCAGGTCCATTTTAAGCCTGAGATTTCTTTCTCCTATGCTGATAACAACACTTTGCTTTTATTGTTATTGCTGCCAGTTTCCAAGAAACTGCAACTGAAAAAAATCAAGTGACATCTTAATTAAAATCTAACTTCTGCCCTCTCCTGTTTTTTGCTTCTTTTTTCCGCATAAGTGGTGCACAGGATGGTGTTGCAACATGGGCTGGAGCAGCCAAAAAAATGTACCCAGAGTACAACCCAGCAAGTGGCCCACGGTGGATACACGAAAACACAACGGCATCACAGACAAGCACACTGCAAGCACTGTGACAGTAAAAAACAAAAACTGACAAAAGACGCCCCCAATCTCTGCTGATCCCACCTGTACACACTCTTTCTGAACTGGTCACTCACTGTTACCTTTCGATTTTGCCCCGCCATGTCCATTGATGGAGGAGCCGATTGAATCCTTCCGTATTCGTTTGCTCGGAGGTCGAACGCTCGATCGGAGAAAATGATGCTGGTCGTGGCCCGGAGGGCCGGGCTCAGCTGATGTCTGGGGCAGCTGGGTCGATCCTGGTCCGGTTCGGTTCGGAGCAGAAGCAGGAAGGACCGGGGCTGAACCGGAGCTGAGACCCGTGGCTGATGGATTAAGAATTTCCACTCCGTCCTCTCCCTTTGTACTGCGCTCCTCGCTCGCCTGCTCTCCGCTCTCCTCCTCGTCGCAACCGTCGTGCTTTCTGGACGGATTCCTCCTCCCATCGACACCGATCCCCTCCCTGGAGCCCGGTGTCATGCTGCCACAACACAATTACACAAAATTTGTCACATTAAGAGCAAAGCGATTTGCAAAATTAACTTCTAAAGACGACGTTGACTGTCTCTCAACATGGCCGCCGCTGTTTGTTTCAAATCCCCTCTTCAGTCCCGTCAAAACAACACCAAATATATGCATTTCATGCCTTGAGATAAATTAGATTTAACAGCTGAAGCAGTTAGGAGACTGGCGACGATGCTTTTCCGAGTGGCTTTCCGCTCTAATGGCCAATAATAACGATTTAATTTAAACTGAATTCAAAAGCGAGCGCTTTTCAGTTTAGCGCCCTGCAGAAACGACAACGAAAACCCCCTCGGTGCCTTCGACCTCTAAATAAAGTGTTTATTTCAAACCTAATTTTACCCATTTTGGTTCTCCTCTGTAGTAGGCGATGTCTTCTTTCTCTTCACCATGGGTCCGAGCGGTTAGACTGGCAATTAGTGGTCAAATTGAGCATAATAAAGCCGAGAGCGATCGCTCCGCTTTTATGCCCTCTCCTTGCTCCTGATTCGACTGAGCTGAACTCTCTGCGCAGTTCAACTGTCTCTTCTATCAGCAACAACATTACTCAATGCTTTCAATACAACGAGACATAAATAACACAAAATCAGCCGCAAACACGAGCTATTTAACTGCATTTTGATGGATAATAATTTACAAAAAGCCCCCGTCGGTTGCACTCATTTGAATTGATATAAGGGATAGTTTTATTAAGCCGCGAGTGGACTTCGCTTCACACTACGTCACCATAAGCAGAAATTGTGCCTGCAAAAGAAATTATTTTATGCTCAAACTTTTGTCATGGTAGTTTGATTAATTGCCAGCATTACTACAGCCTCACATAAATAAACACGACGATGGCAAGTGAGGAAAATCAGGACGTGGCTTTAAGTACACGTTAAGTAGAAGGAGTAGAAGGAGCAGAAGGGGCTGGAGAAGCAGTTGTGCTGCACTTGTGTTACAATGTGTAAACACTGCAGAGTTTCTTATCCTATGTCCTTTACTGTTTTTCCATAACTTAATTTTATGCTTGCTGAATAATCAGGAGAGGGGGTGTCCAGTGCTTAAGGACTACAACAACTCAGATTTGGGCAGCTTTAGTGTGGGAAAACATCACGAATGTCTTTTTTCCACACAGCTTTTAAATCTCTTAGTTGGTGCCAGCCTACAGCTGATTCTCGGGCAATTCTGGCATAAGCTGTGATGAATTACTAATCTGTGAAAGCCTTACATAATTGCTTCAGCTATTTAATGTTTAAATTGAGCTCAATTGGATCTTTAAGCTTGAAGTGATGGACAGCCATAGATGTCCCTTATTCTGTCTTATCATATTGTTTCAATGTAACCTGTGTTGACTCCAACACACTTACACTGAAACACCGTGGTCCTATCATTACTTCACAAAATACATTACTGGCATGCCACAGCAGTGTTACATTAAAAACGACTTGGCGGTTGTAATAGTCTCATCACGAGTTTAATATTATATCAGAAGCTTCACGTGTATTTGGAAGCACAGTGGTGTAATAGTTTGAGGTGTTTACAAGCAGTTGCTAGTAAGTAGATGTAGCTAAATATACTAAATGCAGTCAAATATTTCTTCCGTGCATAGCGCGCTACTATGCCCAGCATGGCAGCTGTTGTTGGCTAGCTAACATTACCAGTATAACAACCCAAACATGATTTTACGTTATAAAACTGCTCCAAGCATACCGGCTGTTTTGTACAGAGTCCAAAACAGGTTGTTAAATGGATCATTATTACTGAGCTTACCTAAAGCAGAAGGTTGCTGCTAGTATTCCCAAATGAGACACAGGTTAGCATTGCTAGCTGACGATAGACCTACAGCTTGCTACCTATGACAGCTCCAGCAGCTCGGTTGTCAGCGCGCGCAGACACGCCCACTACTATACAAAAACAAAGACTATGATTGGCTAAAAACACACGAGGTCGGCGGTTAAAGTTTGATTGACAGAAACCTCCGCCAACTGTTAGTGGAAGAGTTAACAACGAAGGACCAATTGTCATTCTCTTCCTGTCACGCTTTGCCAACTTTAACGACGAGTACACTAAACATTTTAAGCGACTCTGAATGATATATAATTCAACCTTTTTGTTTAGCTATTAAATCTTTTATTTTAACATTAGTGGATTAATGCAATGAACTTTGCTGGTCTTGTAAAAACAAGTTCCGCCCTGAAAATGATTGACATTTTGATGAGCAAATCAGTAGGCCGAACTCAGAGAATGCGCTTGAATTTTGTACGGGAGTATAAAAAACCCACATGTCTAAGAAGAACTGAAACAAAATATAAACTGTATTGATCACTACGTTTTGATTTGGTATCATCTCAGACTCAGCTGTTTAAGAATAAAACAAGCGCACACATGAAAATAAGTCCATGCCTACCACTGTTTAAAAGGTATTTAAGAGATTCACAAGGCGAAACCTTACCGCTTTTGTGGAAAATGTATATAACCGATTACATTAATTAAGCAGCCGTGTGAATCATATTTCAATAAGAAAACTATAGCCCCAGTGCTGTTGTGGGAACAGCACAGTTGCGTCTCCAAAGCGTTTTATTTAGAACGGGCTTTGGGTGAAATGAAACGAGCGCACCTCAGCTTGGCAGAGGACCAGTTATAATCCTCTGTGTCATAGTTGGGTGGGCTCGAAATTCTTCACTACGGAGTTGAGCCGGGCACGCGCAGGCAGAGGGGGAACTCGCTCGTCGTCCAGTTGGCAAACTGACGAAGAAGTTGTCTTCGGAAACTTGAAGGGTCAAAACAGAACCACAATGACTTCGACTAACATGTTTCAGGGGTTGGATACGGGTTCAAAACCGAGTTCAAGGTAAAGACTGCAGCTGTGTGGCGTGGTTATGTGCGAATAAAAACCGCCAGTAACATTTTATTCCGACTGCAGCCAGGAGCTCGGTCAGCTAGCAGCCCAGAATTTAGTATAACGTTACCTCTCAGAACCTCGTAGGTTTTTTTCTTACACTAATTTCTTTAAGCATATCTTGAACACGCAGTGCTCCCAGAAAGCTTAAATGTCTCGGTGGACGCTTAAGTGGAGCTACAGTGGATTGAGTTGGCAAACTTATTAGTCATGATAGCTTTTGAGCTAGCCGTTCAGGCGTTGTCTACTGCGCCTGCGGAAGTGTGAAATGCTCCTCGCAAGGCTCTTCTTTGTATCTGCCAACAGAGGCGTTATGGTCACACTTTTCTTAAAGCAAGAGGTTCAGGTGCTTTTTTTTTTTTTTTAAATATCAAAAGCACTAGTTCCCAGATCAGCTCCCCTAAGTAGAATGATCAGACTTTAAATAACGAAAGAAAGTAAAGAGTCTGTCTGATATAATCTATAGCAGACAATGGTTTCCATGCGTATATGGCGCCATTCCCGGGTATATAATCAAGTAACCTGTTATTTAGCTCAGTTGGCCCAGCTAACATATTTATAGCCCGGTTACTTAACTTTTTCTAGTCTTTGAGGGTAAGATATGACCGTAACAGTAGACTGTAAACATGCGCATCATGTTTATTTAAAGATTTAACATTAATGTTTATCTGTAGGGTGTTGCAGCCTCCTGGAGGTGGCTCCAGTAATCTGTTTGGTGGCTATGAAGATGACTCTGCAGCATCAAAAAGACCTAATAAGATGGCCTCCAAAGTTTTTGCTCCACCAGAGGAACCCCAGAGTGCACCTAGACGCTCCAATCCTCCAGGTGAGATCTTACAGCCAAGCTTTGGCTTGTTTGTCTCTGCAAATCCATGTTCAGAGTGTAAAAACTTACTACGATGTTATGTTTCCACTGTAAACATGTTGGCTGTTCTCTGTTCCTGCTCATAATACACTTGCACACACTTGTTACTCTGGTATAGCTGAATTTATTTACAGTTCAGGGTACTAGATTGCCCTGGTAGTCATAAATATTTTTCTCTGAAATGGTCAGAACATTATTGTCATTTAGCAAACAGTACGTGATATTAAACAGTGCATGTGCTACATCTGGTACAGAAGAGTACTCTTTATTAAATGGACAAAGATTACATTTTATTTTTTACCTTTTGCTGTATTATTTTAGAAGATCATGTCACTATAAGGTATGTCGGTTAATCGTTTTTAGGTGGAAAGAGTAGTGGAATATTTGGTGAACCTGAGCCTGCTGCCCAACCACAGAGACCCGTACCTCCAGGTGGACCAACCAGCAACATATTTGGGGCTGCAGGCGCTGCACCTGCCCAAAGTCCAAGCCGAAGCCACCCAAATAAGCCAAAGGTAGTAGGCTGTAACATCACCCTTCTGTCACTTTTGACTTGTATTTTATGAGTTGCAGAACATTTTTATTCAAAGCCTGTGCAAAAAAGGACTCTCTTGTGACAGGCAGCAGTTCATTAATAATCTCTAATAAACAGACACTAACTAAGCCCCACCCTAAACCCCACCTGTCTTCTGCCTCCAGTGAGACTGGTGATCTCACCGGTGATCTCAGAGGTGATCTCTCATTTGCATAGATAGTGAATGCAACCTGGCTGATGTCAGACACACCTTTGCTGATTAGTAATCACAGACATCTACAATAACAGGCTAAGTCAGCACAAAAGCCTAAAGTCACCTCTAGCTTTAGCTCATTGTTTAATGACTCAACAAAGGTCCTGATATTGGTAACCTCTGAGTTGTAGGTACTGAGGGTCATTCAGATTATTTGCAAAAGTAAACAAAGAATGTGCCAAATACAACCATTATGACCTTTAAATCTAAAGAAATGTATGCAGTCATGTATAATTTCATTTTCTTGTCCCGTTCTCATGCCCCTTTGATATGTATTTTAATGCCCTTTACTCATCTGCCATTTCAATAAAGGCACCAACTAGAGACGTTTTAAAGGACAAGCTGACATGAACAAGAAATGATGCGTTTGCACTTCCATGTCATTGTCTTTATGTTCATTTCTATTTCTATTTATTTTTCATTTTTTGCAGATTGAGATTTACCTTTTAACATTATCAATTGCAATTTTAACAGTAATCAGTAAAACAGGATCATCTGCATTTTTTTTTCCTTATCTTTACCTTGTGGGGTTTTTTTTAATACAGGACAATCTAAGCGTGGGACCTGAACCTGAATCACCAGGTGAGTACTGTGCAAGTTCTTTGTGTATAATTTCTTGTCATTGTACTATTTAACTACCTCTGCTAAACCTCGCTGTTCAGACAGAACAGATTTTATCATATTGTACTGTTTTCTGAATTTTAGTTTTGCACCCTAAACTTTTATCAGTCTTCAGTTAATGAGAGAGAACAAGAAATTTTGCATCCATTTGTGTTCCCATATATGTATTTCCACTGCTTAACTACATATAGCTCCATGCAAACAATAAAAATATGTGATAGTCTCAATAAATTGTCCTCCATCTCTGCATTTATTTATTTTTTTTACTTTTATTAGTTCCACTTGGCTCTCAAATGTAACAAATATATGATTTAACCCTCCTCTGTTAGGTTAAGTTAATGAACTGGACTTGGACATGGCAGGGCTTTTGGTTTCTTACATGAACTAAAGCTATCTGGCTTTAGATGATAACTTGGTACTCCATGCTCTCGTCTAATTATGATCACTTCTGGATCCAAAAAAACCAACATGGTGGTGTCCATCACACTACACACAATACAGACTGCAAAAACCAGGGAGTGAGGTCACCGTGGCTGTGTCTATTTTGATATCACATGTCAGCTTGTTTGCTTCAGTTCCTCAAGCCCCTGAAGCCAAAGCCAGCAAGCCTGAGGTGAAAGAAGAAACGGCACCCCCAGCCACTGCACCAGCCAAGGAAGAGCCACCTGCTGCCTCCACCACCGCCGCTGCTGTCTCGGCACCCTCGGAGCCTGAACCCACAGCTTCCTCGCTTCCTGATGACACTTCGCTGAAGAACCACGAGCCTCACCTGGGACCCAAGCCTCGCTCCCACAACAGGGTCCTCAACCCTCCTGGAGGAAAGTCTAGTGTGGTGTTCTACTGATCATCTGAGTGTGCCACCTCTTCCCTTTTGTGTCTATAAACCTCTTTGTCTGCTCCCCTGTTAATCTTCTCTCATTCCTACACTGCTCTTTTGATTTTTATGTGATCTGTAAATACAGCCCAGATTTTGTTGCTTTTGACACCTGATACCTGGGCTCTTAAGTTGTCCTCAACATCTTGCACTTCCATCCCCTGTTTCTGACTCCCTGCCACCTGTCTTCTCCTTGGTATTCCTCTAGAATGAAACCTGCAATCATTACAATCACCAGTGAGTCAGCTGTGTGGCTAGCTGTCACCTTATCACTTTAACTGTAACACTGTTCAGTCTCAACTTTACAGTTACTGTTTTCATCGTTTGTGTTACAAGCATTTGTAAGTGTAATTTGTTTGGAGGCACAATCATCTAATTGTTTTTGTGTGTGAAAATGTTTCTGCATCTCAAGAACGGTTTAGAGTTTGGACTACTTGCACAATTTTCAGCTTTAAACTGACCTGCAATTTGGTTTGGCTAAAAACAGACATTTGCCCATATTTCTGGGAGCTTTCTGGAGTGAACACGGCTTTTCAGCAGTTTAATATATGAAGTGCCAGATCTTTATTGGATGACCACTTAAAATCAGAGTTAAAGAAACAATCCGTGTGACTGAGGCCTGATCTCAGCTTGGCATCCTTTCATCTCTAGCCTTTTTGTTAATTATGCCTTACTAAAACTGTGTACAAAGGAGAGCACAATCTGTGATTAAGAAATGAAACAGCTGTTTGCTCCCCAGATGTTTCTGCCTCCTCAAAGAAATTCCATTTTGATTTATGTGAATGTATTGTGCAGGTAATTTTTCTGCTTCGCCCTCATTGCTTGCTTTATCTGAGAACATAATCTGCCTTCTTTTAGCTTGGGGTAGGCCTCAGTTTATGTTTTAAATTAAAACGGCTTGAAGACAAAGTGAACTCTGGACAAGCGTGCGGCCTACCTGAAGTCCAGGTGGGCTCGATGATAATCGCATTTTCACACTCATCTCGGGGCACATCCGTGGTGTTCTGGTGCCAGCCTGTCCCCTCCGTGTCAATGTGCCTGGCAGGCAGTGAGCGCAGCAGAAGAAAGAAATCCTGTGTATTGCAATAAAATGGTTGTTTTGCAGTAAGAGTTTGTTTACTGTGTCTGCATTCATCATAAAAACTGAGAAACACTCATGGGTGATTAATTTAAACATGTATAATTTGTTAAACCGGAATTCGTGTCTCACATTGATGCTTATCGGGATGTGTGTAAATCTGACATACAATTCAAATGTTGTCTGCCCCAGATTGAGAGTTAAATTTTGAGTCGGTGACAGTGGTGCTTTTGTCTGAATTTATCCTCAGGCAGCACTCTCTGGAAGCTGCTTTTTTTTTTCTCTCCCCCACAAACAAAAATGGCAACTTCTTCCTGGAGGGAGTTTTTATTTTCGCTTTGCAGCCACACAAGATCTGTATAGAATTTTTAAACATTTCTATTTTAAGTAACGGTACAGACGACAGCACATAAATCACTGCTTGTTTGTGTGTGTATAAAAACTGAGATGTTCAGAGGTCTTGCACTCTTAACTTATTAAGTGGCTATTAGTCAGGGTCGTGATAATTAAATTGGGTAATTGGGTTGATTAAGTATTTCCACACTAAGAGAAAAAGTCAGTGAAGATCTCTATAGGTTTAGGTGTAAGGTTAGTCCATTTCTGAGAAAACTGAAAAGCAGAAGTGGTTATGGAGGTTCGCTGACTGGGAATTAAACAAATTCATGTAAGTTTTAGTCTGTTCAGCCTGTTTTTGTGTAGCACCAAGCAGCAGACCTAAACCTGGATGTGCTTCTGGGTTCTGCCTCTAATGAAAACGGATGAGTGTAAAATGCAACCATTGTCTGTAGTTCGCTGCCACCTACTGAGTGAAAAAAAGAACTGAAGCTGTAAAAAGCAAACACGTTACAACAAAGTCAGTATTCCTAATGACTAAGGATTCATTTTGTTTCAGTTTCAGTTCACCATGGAGCTCAACTCATTGTATGTTTGATATAATAGCTTTTTAGCACTACCGATACACATATTGTTAATTAATTGCTGCCTTTTTCATCCATTAAAGTAATTTTATATTTTCTTGAGCTGCGTAACTGGAATCGTTCAAACATAGAGGTAGTTTGGATTCACTTGACACAGGAGCCATACACCCTTGCTGCAGTTTTTCTGCTTCGTTAGCTTGTTTTTGTCTCCATTGTTAATCCTCTCCAGTGCAAACAAAAGCCCAACTTCACTTGTCTGATTGAAAGAAGGTTCAAGAGAAGGACATTTGCTCTCAGCTCTTTCCCTATTTAAATGTTATTCCAAGGAAGTGAGTTTCCTACTTGGTATGGAGGGTCCAATTTGAGGGAGTGACTTCTATTTTTCTTTTATTTAGTATGTGTTAATGATTTCAGTGTCAGGCAGGGGAAAGTAGCATTCAGTGCAAGTTTCCTGTTGATTGTTTTATATCCAAATATGACCCTTATTTGTGCCGTATGTCAACATACAGTCAGCTCAGGAGTTAGAATCAGTAATCTGGTTTTACAATGAGTAAATACAGCCTCAGATCGTCACATGTTGGACTGAATCTATGTTTATTTAGCAAAAGTTAAACCAAGATGCAGAAGCAGTATGTAAAAAAACTACACCCTTACTGCTTTCATAGGAAATAAAATGGTAAGAAGCAGTCATTTGCTGCTAATCAAATGCTCCAGATTGACTTATCATCAGCAAGTGTTAACCACATCTATAAAAACCAAAGGTTTTGCACTTTACATGTCTGAAGCTTTATGATGTATGCTAACACAATTCTAACGAAGAAAGTCTTCAGCAATGAACTTGCAGGAGCAAATGCTGCTGCACATCTGAGAAAGGTTATAAGGGCATTTCCAAAAAACTTGAAGGCCATCATTCTACAAGAAGAGAGATTTTTCACGAGTGGAAAACATTCAAGGTAGAAGCCAGTCTTCACATTAAATAATTCACCCCATGGTTGGTAGCTACACAAGCCAACTGTCAAGCAAAGTAGTTGAGGAGGGATGATTTGGGTTTGTTTTGCATCCACAGGACCTGAACTCCTTTCAGTCATTGGTTCTCCATGAATTTCTCTTTATACCAAAGTATTCTAGAGTAAATGCAATGACCCAAACAAAGTTCAGACCTCAACATGATGGAAATCCTTTAGTGCAACCTTAGGAGAGCTGTGCATAAACAAATACCCACAAACTTCAATAAACTGAAGCAACACTGTAGAGAAGAGGGGCAAAATTCATCCACAGTGATTTGAAACAGTGTTAAAATCATTCAGAAAACCATTGCTTCAAGTCATTGCTGATAAAGGTACTAAATGTTTCTCTGTGCTGCTGTTTTTCAGAAATCACTTGGGGAACTTTTTCAGGACCAAACATCTTGACTTTTAGCCCATACGGGCCATAGAGACGCAAAATCTATAGATTTTGCTGACTAAACCTGAACAATCAAACTGAAAATCGAATGTTCAAAATTTAAATTTGGTGGCAGGTTCACAGAAAGCTCAAAACGTTTATCCTGACAGGGACTCCTTGTCTGAGATTTGCATATTTAAGCTTAAAGGGCAGCTGTCATATATGCAGGTAACTGGATTGTGAAGCATTGTTTCATTTTTGGTTAGTGCATCGTCATTATTATTCTGACACCAAGCAGCGATGTGACTAGTGGACTATTGCAGGAAAAATTAAAACTTCCGGGCCCAGCTTCCAAAATAAAAGTCCGACAAATAAAACTGAGGCGTCAGTCATTTGGATTTGATTCAATTTGATCTTACATAGCGCCAAACCACAACAGTCTGCTCCAGATGCGTTATATTGTAAGTTTATGACCCAACAATCAACCTCCTATGAGCAATTACTTGGCAACAGTGGAAAGGGAAAAAAAAAGTTTAACAGGAAGAAACCTGTGGCAAAGCCAGGCTCAGGGAGGGGTAGCTTAAAAATAAATTATAATAATAATAACCGAAAATTCAATGAAATTATCAACAGAAAGGATGTTTGAACAGCTTTTTAAAAGAATTCACAGACTCGACTAAATGCTAGTGGTGTGCCATACAGCAAATTTTGGTATCCATCCAATACCAAGTACATACATTTACTGCCGATTGGTGCTACCAATACCGATATTTTCAAATTGCAAAGGCAGTGGAGATCAATATGTCATGATTTATGTGATGAATCATTATTAGTTTGCAAAACTCTGAGCACATTTTGTTAAGTTAACACAGCAAAACACACCTTTTAGCTTTTTGTATAATTTTTAAACTGAGTTGTTGTTTTTTTTGTTTCTTTTTTGAGACCTGTAATGTAAATGTGCATTTCTTTGCACTTCAAGGCAGCGTTTGTTATTTTAATTTTCTATAGGTTATAAAAACATATCATAATGCATGTCTGAGGTATATTTTTCTCTTTTCCAAAATAATAATTGCAAATATAATAATAAATAAATAAATTAACACAATTCAGTGGATTACATACTGAAATTAGAGAATAGAAATAAACTATCATTGCTATTGTGCTAGATCAATCTGATACCAATACCAGAGTTGGTATCGATATCTGTATGGAGCAAATGAATTCATTTTCAAACCATAAATTCAATTTCAAATTAGACTAATTCAAATTCAGTTTTCAAAAGCATTTATTCAAGTTACAATTCAGATTCAATCTGAGCAATTCAAATTCAAATTTAACTTATTCAAATTCAGTTTCTGATGGCACAGATTTCTGCCCATAGGATCCGCCCACCTCTGCTAAATGCCGCTGTGGTGGTGCTACAGACTGAACACCTCATGAAGCAACTAACAAGTACTGCTAAATCCTACATGCCCTGTCATCCAACAACAACACTATATGTGATCACTTCACCCACCATCGTCAAGATAAAGGAACGACATCACTTTGTTGCCACTGAAAAGCCGAGTTTGTTGTAACTAATATCTTGCAGAAATTACTATTAATCCTCTAACCTATTCAGCTTATTGTGAAATTTTGCAGCCAGCTTCCGGTTTCGTTTCCCTGACTTGACGCACTGCCTCTGCTTGCTCTATGCAGACGGTGTGACGTCAGACAGAGTCGGTCAGCTGGCTCTTCCATCCGAGCAGCACAGAGAGCCTCTCCCACAGGGAGACATCACCAAATAACGCCCAAGTCTGGCCAGCAGCATCGGCGGCCTGCCGGAAGAGAAAAAGATATGGATAAAACGAGACTATAGTGAGGGATTGGGCATCGGCGGTGATCGGGGAGACTAACTAGAATATTTATTTACCTATTTATTAATTATTTATTTTCCCTGCCAGCAATGGCTGGGGTCCATGGCTGCGGCTGCTGAGAGGCAGGTGCAATATCATCGACGAAAGCGTTTCGCTCCTCGGCATGGACGATCCACAGGCTGGCCCAGTGCCATTCCACATCGCCCGAGATCTGTTGCTTTCTGCTGGAGGACAGTGAGAACAGGGCCGCGACTGGAGGCGATAGCCCGTAACTGGCTGGAGGAGCAGGAGGAGGGGGGGCCTCTTCATATCAGTTTATTATAACCGATATTTTCAGCACGGAGCTCAAGGTTATGCGCACACAACAGTCTGCCTCCGCTCAGTAAACCTGCTGGAAAACGGCATGACTGTTCTCCTTTTTAAAGGCAGACTGTGATTGAATGTACCCCTTCCCCCGTGTCAAGCGCATTCAAACGCGGTGACACCCTCGCCTTTTAGGAGGGCCTGAAAAACTGTTGAGAAGAAGCGCAGCTTCATCTGGACCACAGCTGCCAAGATGATGGAGCTGCAGATAGACGAGGTGGTCTACCAGGACGACTACGGCTCCGGCTCCGTGATGTCGGAGCGGGTGTCGGGCCTGGCAAACAGCATCTACCGAGAGTTCGAGCGACTGATACACAGCTACGATGAGGAGGTGGTGAAGGAGCTGATGCCGCTGGTGGTGAACGTCCTGGAAAACCTGGACGCGGTGTTGACGGAGAACCAGGAGCACGAGGTGGAGCTGGAGCTGCTGAAGGAGGACAACGAGCAGCTCATCACCCAGTATGAGAGGGAGAAAGCGCTGCGCAAGCAGGCGGAGGAGGTGCGTTAAAAGAGCCCCGCACACAGCACTACCGGCCACCTCAGGCCCTTCATCATCATCACGTCGAGCCATCCTGCTCTGTAGGCACATGTGACTCATGTTTAGGCCTGTGACAGTGATTTCTAAACGTATTATTAGTGTCACCGCACTGCAGCCACTCCTAAACACACTGCTTACATTACCTAAGGATATTTAAGTCTGTTTTTAAACAGCAGGTATAGAAACACCACTGGAAGTTTCTTTTTCTTTTAAAAAGGTCAACCAGGTAAACAACAGGGAAGTTTCTGGGATTTCTAAATCAGGTAGCCCAGGGGTAGGCAGACCAAGGCAGGGGTGCACAGCAGTGTTGAAAACATTGGGCACCATTATCATAATTATCAGCTGGGACTCCTCATGCAGATGGTGTTATTATAAAGCGAAAATCATTGTTTTGGTTTAAAACAATGTTTCTGCAACGTGGTAAAGAAGTGTTTAGATCCTGTAGGTGAGTAAAAGTTGTAATCCTGCATCTAAATATGGGTTTATTGCAGAATGGCAAACATTGTATTACTGGATCATGGTTATTCCTCCATTATGTTGATCACTTACAGCTGGAGACAGTTTTAATCATGTTAATTACATCACTAGGGAGAGTTTTATGAATAATGGTAACAATAATAATAATAATAATAATAATGATACAGATTTTTTACATTCATAGATTTAAATTTTAAAATCTGCTAAGTTAGAGAAAAATAATTGGTATGGAGTACAAATATAATAATTGTACTGAAAATACAGTGGAGTGGAAATAAAAAACAGTAAAACGTCAGTAAAGTACTTGAGTAAATATACTACAAATACTACACCATCGATTCTTATACTCCAGCCCTCATCCAATGAGCACTGTAAGAACTGTCTGAGCCAATCATATTTCTTGGGGTGGGCAGTGCCACCCTGTGCACCCCTTTTGAAACATGCCCCTGGTTTGAAGTTAAGCACAGTCCTCAAAACAAAAGACATCTTTACTTTATTCTTGTTGTCTGTTTATCAACATCAGACTAAAGTTTTCTTTGTGAAATAAGGTTAAGCTAAAATCTAACATCTGATTCCTTCTGTTGCTACAAGTTTTCCAAATTTCGCTGTTTAATTTTAAAGTTTGCGGTTAATAGCTTTGTTACTATTACATGTTTTTATTATCGCTTTTTTCCTGTACTACTACAACCACCATTGTAATTACAGCCAGCTAACCGCTAACAGTGCTGCACACATGGAATTTAAATGCTCCTTCCTTAAACATTAACACAGCACAGCAGAAGTATATGCAAATATATATAAAAAAAACACAGTATTCAAACACAAAGTGAGGGAGGACATGACAGCAGGACATGCATAAAGATAAAGGCACAGTTGGCGTGACTCTCGGTGTGGGCGTCTGCACTGAAAACAGTGAAAGAACAGGAACACAAACAAAAAATGTGTTTCAATACAAGGCTATTAAATTACAGGCTGGACTCCACCTGCAGCTACTTTTATCTCCTGTGTTTTTACCTGAGCGGTGTCATAGCAGCAGTGAGATCCTGCAGGCAGGCATCATAAAGCAACTTTAATCCTCCTCCCATCCAAAGAGACCTCAGAGTATCACTGGCGGCCGTGCTGGTGTCAGCTTAGCTCAGCTTTTAGCGCACTTTGTCATCTGCTCTCCCCAGTGGCATCCCCTCTGTTAGTTAACTAGTATGTTTTCACTTTAAGCTGCCTTGTATTTAAACTTCAGTTTAATATCATTACAGACAGAAAATGCTTATTGTGAAAATGGGATTTTGTAGCCAGTACTTGAAAATGAACATGTGCTGCAGGTTAAAGTAGGTGCTGAGCCATCAGCTGTGCCACTGCAGAAACTGAAAAGGAAAACTGTAACAACAATGCATGCCTTTACATGCTATTTATACGTGTGCAAAAAATCAAACAAAACACAGTATAGGAATCAGATCTTCTCTTTGTGGTCAGCTAGGACTATTTTCTTGCCTAGATTTTTTTCACCCATATGCAAAGCTTTCTATGCACTTCTGTCACAACCTGTCTTGAAGACATTGCATATTTAAGATTTAAAGTTTCGTGCAGAGCTGCCCACCTTTTGCACAAACCTGTACTTGTTTGATGACATTAGATGACAAATAAACAGACAGTTTTCTCCATCGCTGGGGTGCAGAGGGGGATGGGATGATGTGCAAATGGGTAGAAGTCACAGGAAATCAATAGCACACAGAGCTCACGGGGGAGTCTGGGAATTTGTGTTTATGAGAAGTAGAGAGAGAGTGAGAATAACAAAAGCAGAGAGAAAGAAACAGACTGAGATTTTTATGAAGCTACGGAAGAGGCGAGCAAACGCCCGGACCAGCCCAGGCCAAATCGGAAAGAGTCTAAGGATAATAAGAGGAAAAAGAAGCACACAGAGTCTGAGGAAAACAATAATGCCTCCTCCTGCAAGACCAACAACAAGCAGAAAAGGCAGCTCGGATTACAAAGTTATTAGAGCTAATGGTAAACACAGACAACAGCCTCATCTTTTTACTCCTGAAGCATTCGACCGAGATACCCACAAGCACAAATGTAACCATATTTTAGCATCTCCTGCTAAAATATCCCACTTCCACTTTGTTTACCACCATCCTTTCTCCATCTTAATGTGATTTACATACAAATGATTAACCAGCTCAGCTCCATGTGTTGTCTTAACATCTAGATTTTCTAATAATTTCAAAGATTTCAGATTAGCCTCTGTATTTTTATGCTGTTGTCACTTCACTCTCTCCTCAAATATCACCAGTATAAATAGCTGAGCGTGTGACCACACTGCAGTCACACTTAGAGTCAGTTTGTCAGGAAAGCTCATTAGTTTCACTCGTCATGCATGGCAGGATTGCTTAATGAGAATTATTCCGACTGGACCGCGCAAACATTCATTCCTACGCTGTATCACGTTACCTGTCTGAGTGCTGTTTGCACAGTTTAATCATTTATGAGAATGCACTGAGTTTTTCTTACTTCTGTAGTCACACCGCTGCACACTGGAAGCTGTGCCTCACTAACACTGCATTTTAATGGAAGCGATGTGCCTTTACCTGCACGATTTTAGGAACTTCGTGCAGCTAAAGGAAAGGGGAAAAGGAGGGTGGATTTGAAGGGCACCTTCCCATTCTGAGGGGGGCAAGACGAAAGATATTGCTGTGTTTTGTTTCAGCGAGAAACAGACATCTAGTTTGACACACAGACAGTTTTTTTTATGTGTAAACTCGGTCGTTTATCATTGAATCTATAGTATGTTAAAGCTGTGGATGTTCAGCAGTGACAGGGCTGGAGGTTCACCCCTCCTGCACCATGAATACAGTGCAAAAACTGCAGCAGCTACAAGAATGCTGCAGCAATCACTCTGCAATTTCTCCAGGAATTTCACATTCTCCTTCTGCTAAAGCTGCAGGGAAACCACAGCATTAGTGTTGTTTACTCGGCTGTGTGTTTCAGGGTGTGTTTTTCTAAATTTTTGGTAATTCGTTAAACTTCTCTTACTGGTTAAATTTGTTTCAGTGGAGATATTTTTGCACATGAAAAACTAGTATCGTCTTTTAATGACAAGTGTTGTTCGTGCCGTTTCACTCCCTGCAGTTAATGCTTTAGGTACAGCATCAGCACTGGTTGTATTTTCAGAGCGCTGTTGTGTTGCAGTGTTTGCTATTTTGTGCGGCGTGTATCTGCTGCACGTTGGTGGTTCCAAGGTCTGTCTGCAGTCAGAGGATTACCGTATTAAGACTTTGTGGACTTGCAGAAAAAAGAGCGTCATTGTGAACAGCTTTATTTAAAAAAAAACAAAACAGGCAGCATGGGGGGGAAGTAGGCAGCTCTGTGTTTCTGCGTGTATTGTGAGATAAATTTATTATAAAGACCTAAAGGAAACAAACTGTGAAATACTTTTACCATAATACCCAGATACTGTTGGCACATATAACCACACAAGCATGTAAAGTGAGTGCAGTTTTCATTTTTTGACATGTGCACTGCTCAAAACTGATATGAACAATAATGTGTAGGTCATAGAAAATGCTTAAAGGCTTCAGAAACACAAATGGTAAATATGTTATTCTGTTTCTATATGAATTATAACCAAAAAAACCCCACATTTTTTTGTGACCTTTCTCTTTTAGAAGAGTCTGTGAATTATTTTCTGGGTCTATTTTTTTCTCTTGTTTACCTTTCATCAGAAATTCATTGAATTTGAGGATTCGCTGGAGGCCGAGAAGAAGGACCTGCAGATACAGGTGGAGTGTTTGGAGCTACAGGGGAAACAGCTGGAGCTGAAGGCAAAGAACTATTCTGACCAGAGTGAGTGCATAGATGACATGTCATATGCTTTGACCCTTATACCGAAGGTTGTACTGCTTACTGCAGTGTCCTGGGTTTGAGTCCGCCCCAGGCTGTCCTCTGAAGGTCATCGTCCCCCCCGCTCACTCTCTCCACTGCCTTCCTGTCTACGCTACACTCTCCTGTCTAATAGAATATGCTGTACATGTGGCTGCTGAGGCTCACCCAAAACACTGAAAATAGTGTGTGTGTTTGTGTGAGTGTGTGTAAGAAGGAGGACAGCAGGAGAGATAACACAGAGGCTGCAGGATACATTTCCACTGTAGCTTTGAAGGGAAGGTGGAAAGAGAAGTAGAGACGCTCAGGATGTATTTTTAGACTTTGGTTTATTTTGAAATGAAACACTGATTTTCTTTGGTGTACATTATGAATACAGGTATTGATTTGGCTTAGGGATTTATTTATTTGTATGTTTGCAGGGATCCACTATACCCTTAATGTTTCTTTGTTTCTCCCCCAAAGATCACTATATTTAATAGTGCAGCAATTTAAATACAAGCACGCAAGAGTAAATTTGAAATCCTTTCAATTTCATGACTTTGCACTGTCCTACTATGCGATCCAAAATGATACTTCATGTCCATTTAATTGGTGAAAGGTTATAAAGTGAGCTGGATGTCACGGCTCTTTAAATGTGCTTTTCTTCTTGTTGCTCCTGAAGTTGATCTTGTGTCCGTCTGCTTCACAGTCACTCGGCTGGAAGAGCGCGAGTCAGACATGAAGAAAGAGTACAACGCTCTGCATCAGCGCCACACTGAGGTGAGCAAACCTTCGACCTTCCTGTTAGTTAAATACCAAGAGTTAGATATTCTGCTGAACAGCTACTCTTTTCTTTTTGATTTCTAGCTAGGATTTATTACACATTGGGCCCTGTATCGGCATAATCCACCAAACATGCACACAGTCATTTCAAATATTCACAATACCAAGCCTAAATGATACAGCCATCATGAGCAATGATTCAGTAAAAGAAGCACACTAGTGTTTTTTTGTTTTCTACAACTCAGAGGATCTAAATATGTAAGTAATAAGTAAGCCTAGTTAAACACTGTAAACAAGGCTGTGTATGGAAGAATTCAAAACACTTTTGAGCACCTCAGTCTGGTTATTCATTAAGTCTACAACTACAGTAGATTATAGATCAATCATTAAATTATTCTAATCCTGTTTATTTTCAATGTATTTATTTAAATGGGACAGTGTGGTTTAACATACACTATATTGCCTAAAGTATTTGCTCGTCTGTCACACTCATATGAACTTGAGTAACATCCTATTCTTAATCAATAGGGTTTAATGTGATGTTGGCCCACCCTTTGCAGCTATAACAGCTTCAGTGCTTCTGGGAAGAAGAAGAGTTCAACAAGTTTAGGAGTGTTTGTGGGAATTTTCGACCATTATTCCCAAAGTGTGTTTGTGAGTTCAGACACTGACGAGGTCTGGCTCACAATCTCCGCTCGAATTCATCCCAAAGATTTTTTGTTGAGCTGAGGTCAGGACTCTGTGCATTGCAGTCGAGTTCTTCCACACCTAACTTGCTTATCCACATCTTCATGGAGTTTGCTTTGTTCAATGGTGCACAGTCATGTTGGAACAGGAAGGGACCATCCGGGACCCAAAACTGTTCGTTTAAAGTTGGGAGCAATGAAATTGTCCAAAATGTCTTGGTATGCTGAAGCATTAAGAGTTCCTTTCACTGAAACTAAGGGCCCAAGCCCAACTCCTGAAAAACATCCCCACACCGTAGTCCCCACTCCACCAAACTTTACACTTGGGACAATGCAATCAGACAAGTACCATTGTCCTAACAACCACCAAACTCAGACTCATCCATTGAATTGTCAGAAAGTGAAGCGTGATTTGTCACTCCGGAGAAAACGTCTTCACTGCTCTAGAGTCCAGTGGTGGTGTGTTTTAACATCACTGTATCCAACACTTTGCATTGCACTCGATGATGTAAGGCTCTTTAATGATTGAATCTGCAGAAAGTTGGCAACCTCTGTACACTATGTGCCTCTGCATCGGCTAACCCCACTCTGAGTTCCTGTCATTGCCCAATCGCTTCCACTTTGTTATAATACCACTAACAGCTGACTGGAATATTTAGTAGTGAGGAAATTTCATGTCTGGACTTGTTGCACAGGTGGCATCCTATCAATGTACCACTCTGGAATTTAATAAGCTCCTGAAAGCGACCCACTCTTTCACAAATATTTGGAGGAGCAGTTTGCATACCTCGGTGCTTGATTTTATAAACCTGTGAACATGGAAGTGATTGGAATCACCTGAATTCAACAATCTGGAAGGGTGACTGAATACTTACTGAATACAGCATGGTACCAATATGGAGCATGAGTTTATAGCTATTGCTAATTTTCAACTCTTGCTGGGCTTTTACACTCACAATCCACACCATTTAGTTACATAACACCACAATACACTATAAACAAAACTACAATAAATAAACAAAAAGTGTAAAATATAATGTAAGAAAGATGCTATGCTACATCCACGCCCTCAGTCTAGATTGCCCTGTTCTCCAATTGTTCTCAAAACGATTTTTTGTTCTTGATGTCTCGGATCACAGATGATTCAGACGTATGTCGAGCACATAGAGCGGTCCAAAATGCAGCAGGCGGGGAGTAACAGCCAATCAGAAGGCACCGGCTGTGGACGATCGTGAGTTGTTGGTTTTTTTTTGTTTTGTTTTTTTTCATTTTCATTCTGTGCGTATGTGTGTAATTGTCATGTGTCTTTCTGTGGATCTGAACTGTCACTTCCCCCCCGTCATGTTGTTGATGATGTTTTGTACAGATCTATCAGGCTTTTCGTGTTGCAGCGCATTTCTTGTGTTGAAGCTGGCACCATTTGTCATCAGCCACGCTGAACAGCTGGCGTGTCCCACTAACAGAGAGGAGAGGCGATGTGCAAACAGACACAACAGTCGTTATGTAGCTCTGTGGAAAATAATTAGAAAAACAAAGGAAGTTTGATTTTTATGTGCCAGCTTGTCGTGTTGAGCCAGTGCCAATCCCATGGGCCTGACAGCTAGAAGAGGAGCGGGACATCTGGTGTAGCTGCCGCATCTAAGCTCCAGATTAGTCACTTTTAGATACGTCCAGTAAATCATAAAATACCCACAGTGAAAGGCATGCAAGAAGTTTCAGCAAGTACCAACACTTTCTTGAACCAGCAAGAGTCTTTTAGTTTTAGTTTAGGCTTTTTTTAAGGCTCCTGTAAAAGGTGTCAGACTGTGATTCTTGCATGCAGGCTCTCTTGAAGTCCACCCACAGATTTTAAAAAATGTTTAAGTTACAGATGACTTTAAGGCTCATAGCAAAGCCTTCAGCTTGTGCTTTTTCTTTTTTTTAAAACAGTGGGATGTTTGGATGTTTGCAGGTTTTAAATTGAATCCATTTGTCCTTCTACAAGCGGATGTCCAATGTCAGTGGCTGCAAAATGAATCCAAAACACAATTGATTCAACCCCGTGTTGAACATTTGCAGAGATGGTCTTGTGGTGATAATCTGCACCCTTTTTTCCCCTTTCCTTTTTTGGCATTTGCAAAGTTTTTATGCAGAACTTTGTGTTAAGTATGCAGGAAAGGTTTCCCTCTGATAACTTTTCCATGATGAATATCTGTGCTCCAGTCTGTTAAATCACCCTGAAGGTTAAAGTGAGACAAGGGTTTGATTTGTAATTGTTAAAGAAAGTTTTCTCTTTTTTCCCCTCTGAACTAAACCAAACCTGGAGTATTGTCATTAGCTGCCATTTCTGAGATGCTCTGATTGAGCTTGCTGCGTTTTTGTTGACTTTTCCTCTTTTTTGAGCATCAATTACTCTAATTTTCTTACTACCATTAAGCTGCTGGGACAATACTTTCTTCCCCTGGCCTTTCTTAAGTGTGACTATAAATGAGCCAGAGCCCCAACAAACTGAGACAATAGGAAAAGTTATTTTTAGTACAAACTCATCTATATTGATACCAAAATGAGAATAAAGAGAATGTGTCATCTTCACCTTGGCTTATCTTTTCCTCACTAAGTTATGCAGTTAAAGGACTTTTGACCAGTCGTGCTCAAAGCTTTCCATGCCACTGTGTATCGTGTATCTCTAAAGTCAGTTCAGTGTCTAGTAAAAAGCATCTCAATCCTGCAAATGTTCATCAACTGTGCTTATTACGAGGACAGTGTTACAGGTGGAGTCCTGCTGAGGTGTACAGGATTAAGAAAGAAAGTGAACGTTTGATTATCTGAAGCAGTTTTAAGGGCAAGACAATGAAAGTGTGCAGACAAAAAGCAAACAAGCTGCAGTTTAACTAAATGTGTAAACGTGTGTGTGTGTGTTTGTGCTGTGTTATGTGTCACGGCATGTTCCTGTCTCCTGTCCTTCTCTAATCAGTGTCTGTCTTGTCTGTCTTGCTGGCTTGCTCTCTGTGCTGCTGTTTGCACAGTCAACGACACACATGGAGGAAAAGGTAAATCCAACATGATTCCTCGACTGCCTCGCTCCGCTTCCCTCGAGTCTGAATTAAAAATCCCCCTCCCTGTATATTTGCTGTGCTTCCACACTTTATGGACAAAAGTATTCCCTAATGCACTTAATTTGCTAGTTACCAATGCTTTAAATGTCTATTTATTATGTTGGAGGCATCAGTGATGCTGTACTTTAATATTAAATTAATGACTAAGGAATGGATCAAAGGTCACGTTAAGCATATTTTCCTGATATTTCAACCTACTTTCTCCTCTTTCTCCCTCATGTGTTTCTGCCAGTCAGTCTGTCCCCCTGTCTGTCTGCCTGTCCTGCTTGTCTTTTGTTTTGTCCATGTTATATATAATTTTAAACACCAGGATCCGGGGTTGCTTTTCCTGGGGTGAATTTATGTTTTTGTTGGGATTAATGAGATCAGTGCTCTCACGTCTGTACAGTAGTTGTGATGTTTAAACCAAAGCTGGTTAGTGTAGCTTCACATAAACACATGGTGCAGCTAGTCTGGACCTTTCCAAAGGCAGCAACAAAGCCATAGCACATCTAAAACTCATTATTTTGCATGTAAGGGGTTCAATCTATACAAAAGCCAAGTGTTAAACCACCAGCCTGTTGTTTTACCAGTGTTTGGAGGTCATGATGCAGAGCCCCTGCTGCTAGCAAAAAGCAGTTGGTGGATTTTTTGTGTGGACAGAAACAAATTAGCACTTTAAGCTAAGCTAACTGGCAGCTTCACATTTAGTGTACAGAGTCAGCTCTCATGAACGAGAGTGTGAGTGACTGTCTATAGCAGAGGTGTTGACAAAAACTCCAATCTGGCCCACTGGAGTCTGTGAAGGAGGGGATAGATTTTGCTTTTTTAAATATATAATTATAGAGCCTTTTTAAAAAGCTTTTCCTACTAATAAAGACCTCTCTCAATACTACACTAATGAAACAAGTAACAGTTAAACTATGAAAAGACAGAAATGTTTCTGTTTTTTTACTGGTATATTATAGAAATGCATTTATGTTTCTTTCATTTCTTACAACAGCATTTCATCCTGTTGAAAAAGTGAACTGAACTATTGAAATTGGACTTCCTTTTCTTACATTTAAGATACCTCTGGAGTTTAAAAAGTGAAGTTAAAAGTATTTAAATTGACAAAAGGTTGAGTTTTTACTAGTATGATCAAAAGGAATTGCATGCGGCCCAAAATGAGTTTGGCATTCTTGCGCTAGAGTTTAACCCAGGGATAGACTTAAAAAGCTGGTTTTGCTTTGCATTATATGCCTGCCAGAGTTAGCTCCTGCACTCCATGGGGGAAAGCCATTAAATATAATAAACTGAAATAACTAAGAGTCAGTCTCACCTAATCTCCACCCCCTCTGTGTCTCCTCCTCCAGCAGCAAAGCAGAGCGCCCACCATCGTTGAGCCTGTATCCTGATGGCATGGTACGTGGGGGACTCGGGGGGGCTAGGATTCCCGGGAAAGACATCTGGCAGGTCAGCGAGCTCGGCCACTCTACCTTCAGCTCCGCCTACCAGGTGGGACAGAAATGGCCCTGTCCTCCTCCCTCGACCATAACCGCAGCCTGGGGAGTGGAAAGGGGGAGAGGTTGGCATTACTGCTGCCGGCCACACCCACACGGACCACCTCCCCTCCCACGCCTGCTTGTGTCACTTTTGAGGAAACTAATTTTGTATTCGAAATCTCCCTTTTTAAAAATCTAATTAGTTAGGTATAAACGTTTTGTTGACCCAAGCAAGCAGGGACCGCATTTAGTTGTTTTTTTTTTGGCTTCATGCAGTTTTTTTCTTGTGTGATTATTTTCTGTGGCGTTGTAAAGCTGCTATAAGTGTCGTGTTTTAGTTTACCTTTTTACCGAAAATGTAAGCTCATGTTTATTAATGTTTGTATAAACTGACAGCAGTGCTTCATATGTTATCCAAGGAAACCCTTTTTCCTTACTCAATCATTTTTTTTATCCATGATCCACGGATAAACGTTAAAACCCATTCCCCAAACAAAATAGCCAAAAATTCCCAACTTTACAATTAGAGAGCAAAGTAAGAGACATCCCGACCTTTCATTGCATGATGCTGATATTATTTCATTTGTCTCTCACCAAGGAGGATGGATCAGAGTCGGACTCGGTGGCAGCCACACCCAGCAGCACGGGAAGTAAGTCCAACACACCCACCTCCTCTGTCCCGTCCGCCACAGTCACCCCCATCAACGAGAGCTTCCATGCACACGACTTTGACGTCACGCGGCCTGGAAACCGCAGGAAAAGCGCTAAGCGTCTCAGCCGGAATATGGAGGTGCAGGTTTCCCAGGAAACCAGGAATGTCAGCATCGGTAAGAGGATGTCACTGAGTGTGTCTTCAGTTCAAAGGTTTAAAGTTACGCTGTATAAAATGCCAGTAGATTGCAGATTGCAGAGTAGCTCAGGGTCCTTCACAAAAATGTTCAGACAGCCAAACTCGGTGCTCTGCTCTTCCAGGTATGGGAAGCAGCGATGAGTGGTCTGAGTTTCAGGAGCTCATCGATTCTACGCCAGAGCTGGATATGTGTCTGGACCCCCGTATTTATGGAGGAGGAAACAGGTACAAGCATCGAGGTTTCTGCTTTAAGCACGCAGTGTAAAAGGATATCAACATGTATGTTTTCCTGTTAAAACAAGTCAGAAACAGATTCAGGAATCCTTTAGGTGGTCAGAGCTTTGATAGATTAGCCCTGCGTGTCAACAGCATTATATTATTTATTTAGTAAATAAATAAATGGATGAAAAATACATGTGTTTTCATGTGTTCCAGCCCCTCTCAGGGCATAGTTAACGAGGCCTTCGGCATCAACACAGATTCTCTCTACCACGAGATCAAAGACGCCAAGTCGGACATCATTGGGGATGTGGATGCAGGTGCTGAGCTGCTAGGTAGGAACAGGAATCTGGTTTCAATATGTTTTAATATATTCATTATTGACACCCTAATCCGTGAGCCCTAAAGCCTGAAATATAAATCATTTTCCCATGAAAGTTTAATGTTGGTCAGCAGCACATAATTTACTTCAAAGAGATACCTGAAAACAAATAAAAGCGCCATATTCACCTCATCCTCCCAGGGTGACTGTTTACTGTTCACACAGTGAAAATCAAGCCTGACTTTTACTATAAGCTAACAGGCCAGTATGTCGTACTATTGCACTCTAAATAGAGAAAATAAAGGCAGATGCATGTGTTGTGTGCGCGTGTTACAGAGAGCCAGTGTTTGTATTTCCTTTGCACTGCAGGCTCCGAGCTCCATGCGAGGCTGTGCGAATCTGCCGCTGCAATAACTGTACATTCTTTGTCTTGCATGGGGCGCTGCAGCACACGTCTGCATCGCAACACAGTCATCCTAAAAAAAACACAATCTCACACCCCGGCTCCAGCTGCACATCCATGCACTTTTTCTTTCATTGTTTGTCTTTGTTATACTTTGCTCTTGTTTTTACAGCAGTTTTAGGGGCAGAGGAACAGTAAATGCAGCATGCGGCATATTTGAACAGATGTTTTTCTCACTTATGTTCGCATTAATTAGTTTAGATGTCCACTATCGCACACACTCTGTTTTGGGCTCATAGACAGGGAGATTCTGGGAGATTTTGTGTATCAGTACTGACTCACTATCCATGAGTTTTATGTTGCAGAAACAGGAAGCGCACTCTGACCCCGTTTCCTTGTCCATCTGTTAACCTCTCATTCATTTCTTTTTTTCCCCCTTTTATGTGCTTCTGCCGGTGACACCCATAGGCGAGTTCTCAGGTGTGTATCTGAACACACATTGGTTGGTATTGTTTTCTCTTAATTCTCTCAACTCCTCTCTACTTTCCAAATTCCACTTTTAAAAGTAGATGCCAATCAGTGGATATAATTAATAAAAAAAGTAACTTTGGAAATTATTATGACGCTATACTACTAGATGACAAGTGTCAGTTAGCATGCAGTGCAGTGGTTTAGTTCTAATACTTTGAGGTAGCAGTGAAATAGTGGTTAATATTTCATATTTTATTACTACAAGCCATTCCTGTTTAATTTTCAGTGAGGTTTTCAGTTTCAGAAAGTTTTTCTAAGGGTCTTTCTAATAGATTTGATGATATAAAGGTCAGATTGTCCTTTAGATCTGTAGCCATGCCTAAAAACCAGATCAATAAATGCTTATCAGCATCTTCTCTCCTCCTCTCTTCCCGTTCTTCTTTTTCTTTTTTCCATCTCTAATCTTCACCCTTTCCTCTTTTCTCTCGTCTTCTTTTCTTCTCTCCTTGTTTTGCTTCCAGTCCCTGATGATTTCTTAGGTAAGGCGCCCCATGCCTGCGCTCACATTTGCTTTAGCTTTCACGTTCCTTTGTTTGTTTATGTTATGTTGCTTCTTATTTATATTTTCTGTCATTTTTTTTATACCTCATGTGCCTGAAATTTTATCATCATTCAGTAATTGCAGTAAATCTTTCGGAAATTATAAAACATTAAAATAATCCAGTTTTAAAGAGATATTGCAGAGCTGTCATAAAAATAATACTAAATGTATATATAGTGCAACACGGTAGTTAGCACTGTTGCCACACAGCAAGAAGGTCCTGAGTTCAAGTCCACCATCAGGCCGGGTCGTTCTGTGTGGGCTTGCATGTGCTTGTTAGGGTTCTTCCCAGATACTCCTGCTTCCTCCCACAGTCCAAAGACGTGCAATCAATGGGGATTGATAGGTAGGTTAATTGATCATAATTAAAAAATAATAATAATACTGCATTTTATTTGAGGGCGCCTTTCAGAAACCATGGTCACCTTACAAAAGAACAAAATTAATAAAAGGAGCAATAGTAATAAAATAAGTTAAAATTGCAAAACAGAACTTGACAACAGATAAAATCAGCACTAAAGCGCATAAGCCAGTTTAAACAGATGTGTTTTGAGCTGTGTCTTAAATACGATTAATCTAAATTGCCTATAGGTGTGAATGCAGGAGTGAATGTGAGAGCGAATAGTTGTCTGTCTCTGTGTGTTAGTCCTGTGACAGACTGGCGACCTGTCCCGGGTGTACCCCTATGACAGCTGGGATAGGCTCCAGCACTCCCCGCGACCCTGGAAAGAATAAGCGCAAGTGAATGGATGGATGTATATATAGTGGAAGACATAAGAACAAAAGATAATCAGGCCATGATAACAAATTAAGGTAAAAGAAATGCGTGAGCTCAAAGGTGGTCATGTGATAAAGAAAGTTTTCACATGAATGTGTGCAGTTCTGTAAAAACCTAAGTTACACCCTATGATTTAGTAGGAATTAAGAGGGTCAGTGTCAGCCAGGTACTGCTAATTAAATGCACCTGATTAACTGATCATTAGCCAATGTGAGCACTTTTATAAAAGCAGAGGTTGTTGCAGTTTGCTGGACTGAGGGAATGCTAAGAAGGAAAAACATCAAGACACTAATCTTCAAGAAACAAATGTTGATGCCCAACAATCTGGGAAAGGTTAAAAGGTAATTTCCAAACAACTTAAAGTTCCTCATTCTACACTGTTTCTTAGTGTATAATGAGGAACCTTAAGTGAATGAAAACATTCAAGACAAATGCCAATCTACCCACGAGTGAATGTCTTAGTAAATTCTGTTAAATGTCACTGTTAATGACCGTACAATTAGAAAAAGATTGAAAAATAATGGAAATATTTTTCACAGCTCCAACAACTCATACCAGTTGTCAAGCACGGTGGTGGAGGGGTGATGTTTTGGGCTTGTTTTTCAGCCTGGGCACCTTAAAGTTGAGTCAACCATGAATACCTCTGTACACCAACGTATTCTAGAGTAAAATTTGAGGGTATCTGTCAGACAGCTAAAACTGGGTCATGGCGCAGTGATTCCAAGCGCAGCAGCAAATCTATAAGAGAAAAGCTAAAAAAGAAATAATGAAAGTGTTGCATTGAACCAGACCCAGAGTTTTGACTGAAATGCTATGGTGGGACCATAAGAGAGCTGTGCATAAACAAATCCTTACAAATTTCGATGACCTGAAGCAACGTTGTAAAGATGAGTGGGCCAAAAGTCCTCCACAGCGATGTAAAAGACTGATAACATCATACAGAAACCAATTACTTCAAGTTATTGCTGCTAAAAGTTTTTCTGCAAGCCACTGAATCATGGGGTCTGCTTAGTTTTTCACAGGTCTGCATTAAATGATGTGAAAACTTTCTTTTTTTTCTTCAGGTTGGAATTCTTTAATTCAATTAAGCTGATTTTAAATTTGCTGAAAAACTACATTAAAACTGACATCCTGATTCTGAGGAGCTATTTTTTCATCCCTGCAGTCACATCACACCACAACATAAAACACACTTTAACCCTTGAGCCCTTTACTGTAGTATATAATATAGTCCACTAAATTTAAACCCCTGTAAAGACCCATTGGCGTTTTTTTTTTGCTTGTTTTTGATACGTTCTCATGTCTGAGAGTTTCTCTGAGGTGATGTGTGCTTGGCTTATGTTGCACATTGCTTTTGCTTCCATTTTTGTTGTTGTTGTTGTTTTGTTGTTGTATTTTTCAGTTCATTTGGGGCAATAACGTCGATAAATAGAATTTGATTTTTAAAACAATGACATGTTTAAGCATGATAACACTAATGCTATAATAATGAAAAGATCAACCCTGAATTTTGTGCGCATAAACCCGCACTCGATAATTTAGCAACTAATTTGGATTTTGTGTTCAGGGTGAAAAAAACCCACTCCAATACTCTGTATACATTTAAGACACAAATAATATGCACAAGTTATTTTTAGGATTACTCAGTATGTTTCCAACATTTTACAGATAACTCATTTTTTAGCTTGACTTGTCCTTGTTGTTAATACTAGAGCTTCAACCATCAGTCTGCCCATTAATAACTTGATTATTAATAACTATGAAAACTCATCCTTTGTCCCACACTTATTTCGGTTTGCCTTGAAAGCAGCGTTAACACATAAACGGTTTTCTCATCAGTCAGTCGATTGAATAGATTGACTCATGAATAAGTTATGATTTTTGTTGTGAGGGAGTAACAGAGATGTGAATGTTATTGTTTCAGGGATGAGCAAGGAGTGGGAGAACATGCTGGCAGAGAACAAACAGCTCTTACAGACCAAGTAAGAGACTCAGTGAAGCTTAATATGTGCCTGATGATGCTAATGTCACACCCTTTCTATATTTAATTTAAAAGAAACACTGAAAGATACTTTGTTCCTTTACAAGACATTTGACCATGTGTAAATCCTGTTTTCTTATACAGCATGTTCTTAGAGTACACGTGAATGTGAAATTTAAGTTTCTAGTTCCCTCTACATCCCCTTTCTGTCCTTTGCTTGGCAGAAATGCGCTAAATATTGTCAAAAATGACCTTATTGCCAAAGTGGACGAGCTGTCGGGGGAGAGGGAGGTACTGAGGGAGGAGCTGGAGGCGGTGAGACAGTCCAAGAACAAAGTGGATGCCAGAATCAAGGAACTCGAAGAAGAACTCAAGAGGTAAAGATAGCAACGAATGTTTGAGTTTTTCCAAAGACACAGGATGCCGTGCTTGTTTTTGTATAATATAGAATTCAATAGGTTTTTTTCAAATAACACCCACTTTTAAGATCATCAATAAAACTATAAAAACAACCTGCAGCAACAGAAATGATTAAAATGATCTAATGAGACATGCTGAAATCCTAACTATTGCATTTCTGTTAGCTAATCAGCATTTTTAGCCCTTTATTCAAATGTAATAATTTATTACTTCTTTTGGAAGAGTATGTAATATCTGTATTTGTTTGTTGGCTGCAGGTTACGAGCAGAGGCTCTCGGCGCTTCTCGGGACTCCAAGGATGAGGTTGGTGATGATGTGAGTAGAACCGCCCCTGCCTCAGGCTGACCTACTGATGTGTTCATGTCTGTATAAAAAATATGAGAAGCAGAATAGAAAGTGTTCCGCCACAGATCTGTCTTATCACTTCATGGCACAGATTCACCAAAGTGCTGGAAACATTCATTAGAGTTTTTGTTCCATGTTGACATGACACATCACACAGTTGCTGATTTGTCAGCTGCACAACCGTGCACCTGGTGGTGATAGAAGCCAGGATGGATCCATGCTTTCATGTTGTTTACACCAAATTCTGACCCCACCATCTAAATGTTTCAGCAGAAATTGCAACAGTAGAACAGTCAATGTTTTTCTAATAGTAAATGGGCTGGCGTTTCTGCTCTACTGGAGCACTCTGTACAACAGCGCTTTATACAACATGCTTTATTCACCCATTTATACAAGCACTTTTTCCTAAATCTGAGTGCTTTCTATCTAACATTCACACTTCATTTAATGTATCAGAGAGCAAATTGGGGTCCAGTATCTTGCCCAATGATACTTTCGCACACAGACTGGAGCAGCTAGGGATCAAACCACCAACCCTGCCATCAGTGGGACCTGTGCTACCTCTGAGCTGCACCACCCTGATCTTTTTTGGTTTAATTTTAGGTACTAATGTGAATTGTAGTCTGTGCTTCCTGTTCTTAGCTAAAAAGGGCTGCACGCAATGTGATCTTCTGCTGCTGAGGTGTTCAGAGATGCTTTTCTGCATACCTTGGTTGCAATGAGTGTTTTCTTTTTGAAGTACTGTTCCTATCACCTTCGCTTTTTTTGGACCATTCTCTGTGAACATGTGAGAAAATCCCAGGAGATCAGCCCTTTTTCAAATACTGCAATGCAAATAGTCAAATAGATATTTGTGTTAACAAGCGGTTGATTGGGTGGCCAGTGCGTGCATGTGCCACGGATTAGTTTAAGGCTGATGTAGAGAGCGATTTCCAAATTAATGTGAGGCCTCTCTTCTCTCATGTGAACAGTTTTCATCACCGATGCAAGACGGCGACATGACAATGACCCAGCGACGGCGATTTACCCGGATGGAGATGGCTCGGGTGCTGATGGAGAGAAACCAGTACAAAGAGAGACTGATGGAGCTGCAGGAGGCCGTACGGTGGACAGAGATGATCAGGTAGACTTGAGAGAACAGGAAGTGAAATGCTTCTGTGTTTAAAGTCAAGACACAAAGTTTTCCCCCTTCCTTTAGTGAACTCTTATTCTGTGTCAGTACTGATTTGAATATCTTGTTTTTCTGAGGTTATACATTTAAAATATTTGTAAGATAATTTAAGAAGCAAATCAGTAATGTGAATATACTGGGTGCAGAATCAGTGACATCATTAAGAGACGAGACAAGGTAAAACAAACAATTCAGGCTTGTTCTTAAAAGTTACTTACTGTACTGTTATTAGCTTAGCAGTCTATGCAACAGATAATCCATTTTTTCCAATCCACCAGTTTTGCATGGTCAGACGGTAATGATCCTGCCCAGTTTAATAGTGGAAGATTAAAAGTCTTGAAAGTCTGAGAGAAAAGAGGTAGCAGACCCAGGTGGACAATATATCAAAACACCACACAAAGGCTCATCTCCTCCGATTTTAGTAATTACGGTATCATCAATTATCAAAAGTGATATGAGCTTCTGGGAACAGCGTGGCATAAAAATCCCTTTATTTAAAATAATCGCAGTTCTACTTCCTTGGCTAGAAATTCAGGGTTCACATAAAAATGATCAGTCTCCTGGACATAGCCCTAAAAGATGTGCAACATCATTCTCTTGCTGCCGCATCTTAGAGATACAGACTAAAATCCAATTTCTCATGACAGAAGAAGTCATTTAATAGAAAGGACTTGTTAGCAATAGGGCAGACATTAATTATTTTAGCAGAGAAATCCATTGAAGCAGGTGCAGGAGCCAGGTATGGCGGCACAAATCGAAGCTCTCTTGAATCTGCATTTCCATAAACCCCCAGAAGGGAAGGAAGCTGGCTTGCTTTCTCAGCTTTCTCTGTCACTGTTTCTGAAGTGACTTTTAACTACGGAGGTATGCTGAGCTCTGCCCCGTGCTCTAGCCGCGGTGGAAAAACAAATTCATTTTGCTGAGTCTGGAAACTATCCTTGGTAAATCTGATCACCTGTAGTGAATGGCACTCATATGTGTGCATGTATATATGTGAGTTTTTGCATGTATTCATATAATTAGTGTGGATGATTATTTGGCATCCACAGTATTGTTCTTGTTTTCGTTATTATATGTTCCGTAGGTCTTTCGCTGTCTATCTCCGTCAACACCGTTTGACTTAGAAAAACCATTCAACCACCGTTAGATTCCTCTTCTTTTGGAAAGGTGTGCTTCTATTTTTCTAATTTTTCTCATTTTTTTATATTTTTTAAATTCAACTTTTTTCAATAAAAATTTACCATGTATTTCAATGGGAGAATCATTCACCTGAAGGCAGTTGGCTGGTCGCTATAGTGACTTTTTGCTATAGCGACTAGCCAACTTGTATTTATCTTTTCAATATCTGTTATACTATAGGCTTAGCGCTAGAATTCCTTTGACCAGGGGTGGCCAACTCCGTGCCTCAAGAGCTTGTGTCCTGCCACTGGCTGGAGTCACTACAGCGACCAGCAAACTGCCTTCAGATGAATGATTCGGCCCATTTCAGCTCATTCAACATCTATAACTTAAAAACATTCAGCTATGAGCGTCCACACTGCAGTTTCTTCAGAAAATGCATTCTCTAGTTTTGCATTCTTTTCTGGTCACTGGTCAAAGCCAAGTTCAGTCCTTTTAGCACTTTTGGTTGTCCCCATCTACTCTGTAAAGAAATACCTTTTCGCTACTAAATGTGTGTTCCTTGATTCTGACTGTCTACAGAATGTTCTTCTTTTTTTTCCTATGACAGCAGCAAGATTGAACCACAGAGTAAATCAATGGAACAGACCGTTTATCTCTAAATCTCTAAAAACGTACAGTAAGGTAGGAGACCTATAGATACATGATAATTCTTTGTAGGGTTATCATTTGGTGTTATAAAAACATTTAAATTAAAAACATAAACATTGATTGTGATCTACATAAGTATGAACAAAGAAAACTTGTCAGCTCACCTGTCAGCTAATGTTAAAGGGCCTGTCTAAGTCCTCAACTGAGAATCAGTGTGAAATACCTGCAAACCAGACATAACCACAGCAGCTTGGGAAGAGACTCTGTAATCTGACAGGATTGTTCAGAGATGTTCCAGAACACTGCTGAGAGAAAGAATGAATAAACGATACCAAGAGTGTGTTTCTGTGTTCCTAAGGTAGTGGTGTTGTGTCTGTGTCTCTGTAAGGCTGTCTGCACCCCCTGCATGTGCTTAGTGGGCAGCGTAGCCAGACTGAGCTAATAGGCAGGATGTGTGTGAGCAGGAGGCTGGAGGTGGTGGTGGAGGCGGACTCTTCCTGCTGTCATTTTCTGTCTGGTTCTGGCATGTTTACACCACTTATAGGGGTAGAAACCTCTTACACACACACACACACACACACACACACACACACCTATATACATGTAACCTCTCACTCCCATACACACACATGCTATTCAACCTTACCCATTGTGCTGCTTGTCCGCTCATGCAGACATAATGATCATTGCTATGATTATAACTTTCCTCCTCTGATATAATTATCCTTTTTGACTGGATTTTCTCCCTAGAAGTTCCAGAATAGGACATGTATGCCTAAATGAGAAACACTGCATCCTCCATACACCAGCCAGATCAGCGTGAAGGAAATAGTTTTGAGGGGCAGTGCTAAGTAGAGGTAGACAGACAGGTGGGATGTCCATATGTCACCCCAGCGCTACATCCCAGTCCAGCTCCTCTTCTATCCTCTCCAGCCTGGATGAGGGTCAGAGGGCAGGTTGTTATATCTCTATCCTCAGCATGGATACTTGGCATCATTGTTGGTAGTAGATACTACTTTACAATAGATACAATTATAAAATTGACATTTTTATTTTTCCCAGTCTATTGCATGGCCCAGAGACACAGTTTATTATCACTGAGAACAGGATAACCAGGATGTTTGTTAATTTAACCAACAGATGTTGATTGCCTGGTGTTATGATTTAAGTTGTGATTGTTATCAATTATTACTTAGAGCTGATGGAATTAACCCTGCCACTTTAAAGCATTCAATATTTATATACCCATTCCCATTATCTGACAGTCATTTTGGAGTACATTTATGATATTCCTTGTGAAAAAGTTCTTCTGATTTCTACATGTATTTTTAAAATATACACTACCAGTCAAAAGTTTGGACACACCTTCTCATTTAATGGGTTTTCTTTATCTTACTACTGTCTATATTGTAGATACTGAAGACATCAAATATATGACACAAGATATGTGGAATTATGTAGCAAAGAAAAAAAAGATACTCATCTATCCATCCATTTGCTTCGGCTTATCCTTTTCAGGGGGGGCGCTGGAGCCTATCCCAGCTGTCTTTAGGCGAGAGGCGGGGTACACCCTGGACAGGTCGCCAGTCTGTTGCAGGGCTAACACATAAACAGAGACAACCAATCGCACTCACAATGACTCCCACATTTACACCTATGGGCATTTTAGTGTTTCCAATTAACCTATTCTCACTAACTGCATGTCTTTGGACTGTGGGAGGAAGCCGGAGTACTTCTTGCTGTGAGGCAACAGTGCTAACCACCGTGCTATATTAAATAACTCTAAATATGTCTTATATTTTAGATTCCTTAGAGTAGCCACACTTTGCTTTGTTGACAGCGCTGTAAACCCTCGGCCTTCTCTCAATGAGCTTCATGATGTGAAATGGTTTTACTACATATGTCCCTTGTCGGGGTTAATTTGTGGAATTTCTTATCTTCTTAATGGGGTTGGAACCATCAGTTGTGTTGTACACAGCTGACAGCCCTATTTGACAACTAAAGACAAATGCCAGTCCATCAGAACTGAAGGTCACTCAGTCAAGAAAATTGCTAACACCAAGTGCAGTCGCAAACTGGCTCACATGAGGACCGCCCCAGGACAGGAAGACTAAGAGTCACCTCTGCTGAGGATAAATTCATCCAAGTCACCAGCCTCAGAAATCACGTTAACAGCACCTCAGATTAGAGCCCAGATAAATGCCACACAGAGTTCCTGTAG
Source organism: Hemichromis elongatus (assembly GCA_015108515.1). NCBI lineage: Eukaryota > Metazoa > Chordata > Actinopteri > Cichliformes > Cichlidae > Hemichromis > Hemichromis elongatus. Next base: position 15,092 of record VUQR01035025.1, on the reverse strand, counting down.
CAGACACTACATCAACTGTTCAGAGGAGACTGTGCAAATCAGGCTTTTATGGTCAAATAGCTGCTAAGAAATCACAACTAAGGAAAAGCAACAAGCAGAAGAGATTTGTTTGGACCAACAAACACAAGTAATGGACATTAGACCAGTGGAAATCTGTGCTTTGGTTTGATGAGTTTAAACTTGAGATCTCTGGTTCCACCCGCCGTGTCTTTGTGCGACGCAGAACAAATGAATGGATGGTTTCTACATGCATGGTTCCCACTGTGAAGTATGGAGGAGGAGGAGATGTGGGGGTGCTCGAGACTCGAGAACAAACTTCAGGATTTTGCCAGAAAGATGAACTCACATAGCTCAACGATCCAGAACATGAAACTCTTAAACCGGCTTCTTAAAACTCACTTTCATTGGACAGCTTTTCATTCATTCATTCATTTTCATTCAGTATTTCATATTTTATAGCAATTTTCACTCAGATTTTTTTTAAAGTGCTCCACAAATAGAGAATAATATAATATTAGCCTGCTATGACTGACTGAGGCATTTTCATAATGAGTGTGTTAAGGCATATGGCCTCAGCTGTAATTACCAACCATTTAAACCACTTTTGTGTTAATCATGAGTGAAATGACACCATGGCCTGTTCACATTCTGCACCAACACCAACTCACAGACCACTAAAGGCTTAATACATTTGATTAGACTTGACCTCAGACTCCATTTGTTTCAATGAAGCTGTCTGAAGATGAGGATGGGACAAAGACAGCATGGCTGTAGAAAGTGGCAGGTGGGACAGCAGCTAGCATGTAATCTAATTCCTCTCCTCTTTGTCTTCATTCACTCACTGTCATGAGAACTTACACGTAAATGAGAGAAGGGAGGGCTGGATGATAAATGAGAAATAAAAAGAAGAGGAGTGAAGGCAAAGAGAGAAGGGGACAAGACAGTTAGGTTACAGTGTGGTCAGCAGTGAGAGAAGAAGATGATATGTTTGTGTTGCATGTGCCATCTCCTCAGTTGTCCTCATGAAGCTGAAGCATTTTCTCTGATCCAGCTGTGAAATGCACAAGGGGCCCTAATGAAATGCATGTTGCTGTGTGTGTTATATGGAAAGAGTGTGTAACCAATATGTAAATGCCACATCGGTGCTCGACCTTTTCATTATTTAAGGTTATGTGAAAATCACTGAGCACTTCTGGGCTGTCACTGATCTTAAAAAGCTACTTTTAATCCAAAGGTTTTTTTTAGTACAGCTTATGTACCTGAGGGTTTCAGACACGGAATAATGATTTCTTGCTGTGTTTGATGACCAAATATCAAAGCTGATAAAAATGTATAAATAGAACAGGTTTAATTTGGGAACATTTAGTCAACCCCACATTAAAAACAAAGAATAATAGATGCATGGCAACACATATGTGCAAATAAATCAAACAGTACAGTAGTGTGTGGACAAGCAAGTAGATTAGACTAAAGTAAAAATGTTTTAGAAAAGAGCACAGTTTTCTGTGTGCTTTTAAACAACTCTTATGCAGCTGCTGGAACCACAGAACAAAAACAGCTGTGCCAAACTCTATTAACTATCAAATGTAACTGTTCTCCTTATTCAGAATGGGTTCTGTAAATGTTTAAACTGTTGGATCTGTTTCAGAGCCTTCTTAAATAAAGTCAAGTAAAAATATAAAACAGAAAGACTTCTGACTTGCTGAACAGGAGTCTATTCCCTAACAGTAGAGCCAACAGTACCATCTAATCCCAAGTGTTAAGGACATAAACAAAGAAACAAAATTTGTAATATTTATAATGTCTTTGTTCAACAGTCAGACTTCAAAGCAACAATTCAAATTTAGAGATAAATATAATAAATAAGGATATTATATGAATAATGAAATTTCAAACACATTTTTTTTTATTTTTCATGGTGTGAACAAAGAACCAAACAGACCATTTAAAGTGAAGGTTCTGTTATGTTGTGTTAATATGGTGAATGTTTATATTAAACCTGGTCAAAGGTTACTGGATTGATCCCCAGCTCCTCCATTTCATATGTCAACGTATTCTTGGCTCCGTCCGAGTGAGAAAATGTGTGTGAATGTTAGATAAGAAGCATTCAGGCATAGGGGGGAAAAAGCACAGTATGAATGTGTTTCTGCTTTGGTAAATAAGACCTGTAATATAAAGTGCTCAAATTGAATAGAAAGGTGCTATATTAGTACCTGTGCATTTACCATTTTGCTAAATTCAGCTATGCCAGACTGAATTTGGTTCCTTTTGGCTTCCTCCCTTTCATATATACATATAGCTTTATTGCTGTTTTGCATAAAACTGCAGTTCTATATTTTTGCAGTACTTCAACAAACCTCAGAGGAAGAATAAACAAGTGTTTCAAAATGTCAAAGTAGTGAATGTGAAAAAATAAAAAATTATAATTCTGTTTTGTTTTTTTTTTCTTTTCAGGCTTACTTTCGTCAGGGTGTTGCCCTGCAGTACCTGGGTCGTCATGCCGATGCCCTGGCAGCGTTTGCTTCTGGCCTCGCCCAAGACCCCAAGAGTCTCCAGCTGCTTGTTGGTATGGTGGAGGCTGCCATGAAATCGCCTCTAAGAGGTAGGCATGTCTAACACCGGACTTTACTCCACCTTTACTGTATCAACACGTCTGAATTAACATGACTCACATTTACAAGGGGAGAGACAAATAAAAGAACATCATAAGCAGAAAACTACAATTTTGTGCTGGAAAACTTGCAAGCAAGGAAAGTTTGATGTATGCACTGGGGAAACTGTCAAGTTATTACTTTTCTTTTATTCTTTTATTCAGTAGTCCTCCTCTGGGACTGGGGTGTGAAAAAATAAAAAGATCCCTCTGATGATTCAGTTCGCACAAAGAAATAGATGCATGTTTGATATGAGAGAAGAGAGGTACATGCAGAAAAGAGAGAGGCGGAACATTAAACAAGCATCTTAGATAGAACTGAAAGAGAAACGTGGAGATAAGAAGTCATCATCACCAACATCCATTTCTTGAAGTAAGTTCTCATCCATTCCTGCTTCAATCTTAAGAAAACGTTTGTGTCCACTGCCAGATGAATCTTCTTGACAATGAGGCGACAGGTGTCACACCTACTGCCAAATAAAAAGACTGTTGTCGTCTGGTGTCTCCCACAGTCATATTTATTTACATGCAGGTACAGTGAGTGAGTGGATATGTGTTATACACAAGGACTCTCAGAAGCGAGTTACAGTGTAAATGCTGTCAACAGGACGTTATTGAAGCCATCTGAGTTAAGAAAGGTAAAAAATAAATAAGTATATAGGACGAGACATAGACAGGATTCACACATATATGTTGTTTCAGCTCTTGACTGTGGGTGTGGCTTATGTTTAGGCTGCAGTCCAACACAACCTAACACATTAAGGCGTACGGATGAGCCGATCTAGCTGCCTGCTACAAATTTGTTCCTACAACAACAGAAAAACTGGCTGACGATTCTCTGAAGTGACCAACTACTAAGCCAAACAGGACCTTGTATCTGTCAACGAACAAGGTACCGCTGTATCGGCCCACAAATATTTGGACCTGTCCAGTTGTAGTTGTGCTATAGCCTTCCACATGTCCAGCATGCATCCAAATAAACAACAGAGTCATGCTTAAACAGGCTTTTAGCAAGCAAACTACACTAACACAGAATGTCATAAATAGGAAACTTGTTGACTTTATGAATTGGTGGCTTTATATAAACCAAACTGCAATTTAAAATGGCGATTGGGGACAAATATTTTGTTTCAAATTAAAGCCAATAAAATAGAAAAACTATTCTCTGCCATTAAGAGATGCGTTATCTTTCTCCCCAAACTGTAGATGTATGTGGGGCAGGCGTGGCCTGCGGTGCCGTGCAGGGAAGGTGGACGTACCTGCACAGCATCTGCAATCCGCAATCATGCCCCGCCGCCTTAAGTGTTTGCACTGGGTCCTGTGGGGTTGTTGTTGTGTGTTATGTCGAGCTGGCCGCAGGAGAGCTGCAGCTCTGTCTGTATGTGTATGGTAACAGCAACCGTGTGGTGTGAATAAAAATGCTGAAAAGCGTAAACGTGTCACCGGGTCTGCCGTGGTCCGTTACAGTATGCTTTTCACTGAGCAGGACCATTATGAAAACTTGTAATCTGATACATAACTGGAGCTGCAGGATAAATGAGAACTATAGTAAAGCAGAATTATAATGTATATTAACATAGTTACATCTGTATTGGTGTTGAATTTTGTGCGTTTTTGATTAAGTCTGAGGTTACATTTTAGACCGTAGATCGTAAACTGCAGCTTCTTTAAATGCAGACAGCACACTGCCAGCGGCAGAAGCAGGCCACAGAGATGGAATGCTGATTTTAAGGACAAATACTAATTTCTGTAGGTAATGACTGACATTTGAGAGATTTCAGTGGGTGTACACACTTCTAAAGTACAGAAAACTCATTATGTGTTCTGAATAATTCCTGATTATGTCGATTTCCAGATTTAGGAAGTTCAAAACATCCTTAAATTAAAGAGCTGTGGACACGGAAGGGTCTAGGTTAGTTTTATCATCATGTTTATTCACATGAATTTGCTTCTCACAGGGCTCATGATGAAATATTTACAAGGTAGACTCTGGTGTGTCATTGATCTAACCGCCCCACAGTTCACAGTATACTTTTATGTGTAGGTCTCAACAGCACACAAAGATGAAGGAAAAGTACAAACAATCAAGAATGGTTTGCAGGCTAGAACTGGCACTAGATTGTGTTTTTTGCCCTTCAGCTGTATCTGAATAAGAGTTGGGTATTTGCATGTGTTCTTGCACCAGCCAACCTCGCTTCATCTTATTTCCCTTTGAGGTCCAACTTGTGTATCCAGGGGGGCTGAGTAGAAGGCTATTGATAATGGACTTTATCATGCTTCACATTAGGAATTTACAACAGAAAACAAAAGACATTGTTTCAAAGTATAAGCAGCAACACTGCTAGAGGAATATAGTAGATGGAAAACAAAAAAATGCACATTTTGAAAATGATGACAGTATGTTTGGATCAGTGGCAGCAGCAAACTGTATATTGTAACTGACTCCAGCCTGGACTACAGCAAAGCTCTCCTGCAGGTCTGTTGCACTGCAGGAGGTTGTTCTCCCACCCAAGGGCAGCACCCTTCAAAACTTGATCTCTAATAATCTTCAAAGCAAGCCTCCAAGTAAAACAGGGAGTTGCAATGCTTGAGTAAGCAGTAGGCAGGGCAATATGTTGGACCGTAGAGAAGGTCAGTATAGTGTGTAATACACACACTATGGAGGTGCGTTGTTATCAGCATGAAAGAGTAGGAGGCTCCTTTGTCTTTCTAGGTTCTAGGGTAGTCAATTGTAACAGAAGGCTATCTATCAGGTCCTCCTCAGATCAGCCTGATAGACAAAACTTTTCAGTTTGAGCAAGCAGAATAAAAGGCTAGGAAAATGCAAATGAAAACTGCTAGAGCTCATCTCAAATACTACAAAATATGATTTGTGTGCCTTTTGACACAAGAGCAGATTTTTTTCCTCCAGATGTTCCACAAACCGTTTTGTTTTGTTTTGTTATCCCATTTGGAGACCCAAAGAATTGTGATCAACTTGAGTAACAATAGCTTTACTTCACATGTACTCTGTGTGTCTGCTTCAATATGATATTCACATAGCAGAGGACACACACACACACACACACACACATGTTAAAATTAAAGGATTATTCTATTCTATTCTATTCTATTCTATGTTGAGTTTTCATAACTTGTGGGGACATCTCATTGACATAATGCTTCCCCTAGCCCCTCACCCTAACCCTAACCTTCAAAAATGAATGCCTAACCCTGACCCTTACCCTTAACCTAACCATAACCTAATAGTAACCCTGACACTAAAACCACATTTTGAGTCTCAAAAATGTCTTCAAACTCGAGAATAGTAAACTTCCAATTTTTGGTCCCCACAAAGAAGTTACCGTAATACCCGTCTCTTCACACACACACACACACATGCATTAAACACAGAGTTAAACACAAAGCAGAGTTGTGCTCCAATCTGGCTTTTCCAAAACATAGAACATACTGTCACTTAGTCCTTTATGTCTTTAACTAGAAAACTGCTGTTTGAGGCTATATACATATAGCCTATATCAGCAGTCCCCAACCTTTTTTGCACCATGGACCGATTTATGTCCGACAATATTTTCACAGACCATCCTTTAAGTTGTCGCGGATAAATACAACAAAATAAAACCAGTACTGGTACCAAAAAAGATAGAGGGTACATATTTTTGTGTGTTTGCTCTGAGACTCAACAAAGTAGCAAAAGAATATAAAATTAACTTCAGACTTTTCTGAAGTTACACAGCAATTACAGGGCAATATATACTTTAAAGTGTGCTTACATAAGCTTAAAATGGGTCATGCCAGACCTAATGAGGCTTTACCAGCATCGCTTCTAAGTGTGGGTGCATGTTATTGCTTATTAATGCAAGCCTCCATTTATAAGACTAAGTGTGGTATTACTTGTTAAAAGTTGCATAGTGTTGCTTTGAAAGTGAGCACGAGTACAAACACAGAAGTTTCAGGACTTCTGCTTTTATTTTAGTTTTTGTGTGGAAAGAGAGACAGGTGGTAGTAGATGTAGGTAGGTGTAGTGTTCTGTCTGTATCAGCAGGTTGCTACAGTCTCACAACCGAATGCAACGCGACCAAGGAAGCTTTCAGGCCACACACTTCAATATAGCATCATCAGGGTTCACTATCTTCCCCAATGACACTTAAAAATGGTCATATTAATGTTTGTAACATATGAAATGATAAAAAAAATTCCTTTCTATTAAATCACCCCTGTGTTTTTGTGTATCTGTCACACCTTCACAGACTCACTTGAGCCCACCTACCAGCAGCTGCAGAAGATGAAGCTAGACAAGAGCCCATTTGTGGTTGTCTCTGTCATTGGCCAGGAGCTACTGACACATGGTTTCCACGGAGCCTCAGCTGTAGTTCTGGAGGCGGGGCTGAAGATTGGCACGTGCTCACTAAAGCTGCGTGGATCCGTCTACTCTGCCCTTAGTTCTGCATACTGGTCTTTGGGTAATATAGAGAAGAGTATGGCCTACATGCAACAGGACCTGGAGGTTACCAAGACTTTAGGTATGGAAAACTTGAAAGTAGTAGTTTATAGTGTGTGGGAAAACAGCTACAATATAGGTAAATTATAAAATTCGTCTTCCACAGGTGATCAGTCAGGGGAATGTCGAGCTCATGGGAACCTCGGCTCTGCCCTTTTCTCCAAAAGCAATTACAGAGAAGCACTGGCCAATCACAGAAATCAGCTAGTACTGGCCATGAAGCTCAAGGACAGAGAAGTAAGTTTGTACGCATGTTTGGTATTTTCAGCGTGTAAAAAGTAAATGTGTATTCATAAAAACACATTAGATCTACACCGAAATCATCTTGGCTTAAATGTGTTTTGCTTCTAAAGGAAGCAGGTTAGGATTAACAGTCCAATTATTGTGTAGCAGTGTGGATATTAACATGGTACTTCATACTACTTTAACAACAAGTATTTGTCTAAAGAGCTTCATTGTAAGGAGAATATTGAAAAAAAGACGATGAAAAAAGTAATTATTTTTTTAATGTGAGAAAATAATAAACCTGCAGTCAGCTGAGGCTGATGAAGTCAGTTGGATGAGCGACGAAACGTTTCTCCTGAAAACGTCCAGATGAATAGAATCGACCTTTTGGGATTTACTTATCTGGATGATTGGGGATGCATCAAGACATTTTGTAAGGAACTACATTGTCATGAAAATGAAATGAAACCAAAGAACAAACTTCAAATTTGCTCATATACATTTGCTTGTTTTGACCTTTCTCTTATCTTCTGTAACTTTTCATTTTTCCTGAAAAGCAGTTTTAAGTTAAATAACTTGTTGTTACAGATTAGATTTCGGACCACTTTACGTCTAAAAGCTCAAAGCAAAGCTTAACTTTCATATATTTGTGATGGTGTGTGCACATACAAATGTGTATATGTGTGCTTGTGAGTGTGCAACGTGAAGTCATGGCAGATGTATTTATGGCTCACTGGATTTCATATGTAGTTGAATGTTATGGGTTGTGCTTGTGGCTCATTTTGAGGAACATTTTATTGGTATTTTGATATTGTAGGATACATCTAAACAACCATACTGATCACTGCTGTGGTGATCAGACATCAGCTCTGGTAGCAACTAGAATAGTAAATATTGAGCTTTTGTCTGAGCCTTATTTATTTGATCCTACATTGTCACCATGATTGCCACACCTCCAAAATGGCAAACAACTACATGTAACGTGGTTATATGGTCACATGTCTGCATGCTCGATAGAAAATATCTCTCACTAATTTGTGTTTTTTAAATTAAAATTTACATTTTCCCTTGCCCCTTGAAGGTACTCTGTGTGCTTTTGCAATTTGACACGACTCCTCAGAAATATGGAATTACACTACTGTACCTTTAGTCAGCTTTGCTGCTTTACTGTGCTAAAGTCAGCAGAATATTCTACTGAAAAGTTTTATTATATCTGGGTTTCGACCTCTCTAATGGTCTCTGAGGTTCTACTGGACCCTTGCAGTTGAACACACACTAGAAGATGCACATGCAGTAACTAAATAGCATGAGATTGCATCCTATATTTATCTCATGTGATTTGTCTCTAGATAAATCTAGAGAGTCTGATTGAAACCCTGACAAATGAGGATTTAAGTGAGTTCATTTTGATGAAAGCAGTGAAGCAGCAGTCCAGTGTGTCTGGATGTGTTTTTGTTTATGATTCTCAATGTTTGTCTGTTTTAACACCTGGTTAATGTTTCTGACCCTTTGCAGGTTTATCACATTAATTTCACACACACAGTTATCAACTTTTCTGAAGAACTCAGACAACAGGAAAGTTCTGGATCAAAAACCAGACGCTGTTGTTCCTTTTTTTGTTGTTGCTTTTGTATCTTGTGTGTCTGTTTGGAAACTGCAAATGCACCATAGACTGAGTCCTGCATGCGTATTGTTGACAGACGGTTATCGATCTTCTCCACAGGTGTACAGCTTAAGGCGACTCAAACACTGTCATCAACAGAAATCCATATCTCCCACTGTGTGTTTGCTCAGCTGTGTTATTTGTGTTTATCTGTGTGGTGTGAGACGGTTTCAAGGCTTCATGCTTCCAAACAAAGCCTTTGACTGCAGAACACTGGCAGGAGCTTTGGTACAATTACTGTTACAGTTATTAATAATAATAATAACAATGATAGGTATTTGCATTTGTGCTTTGAAAAATAATCAAAATTACGTTTAAAGAAATAGTTAAAAAAGGAAAAGATCTTGATAAGGCACAAATAAAAACATTTCTAACAAATCAAGTATGGCATTAGTTCAAGCAGTCCACAAAAAAGTTCAGTTGCAGTTCCTGCAGATCAGCAGATCTCAGAAGATATCACCTTCCCAAACCTCATACATCTGGTTATCAAGCACGCAGAGGAAGCAGTGTCGGCACTAATCTTTCTCTGTCTTTATTCATCTGTCTTATTCTATTTCCGTGCAATAGATTTAGGCACCCATCTTCCTACACCTTTCTACTTACATTGTTTTTTTCACGTTTTCTACCCAGCTTTTTTTGTTTTTTATCCACAATATAACTCTAAACTAATGAGAGGATAATATTGTTCCTTATTCAACAAAAACAAGAATTGTGAGTTGAATTTTCAGTTTCACTCTCAAAGATATAAATAGGCAAGATATATATATATCTATATCTATCTATATATATCTATATCTATCTATCTATCTATCTATCTATATCTATCTATCTATCTATCTATATCTATCTATCTATCTATCTATCTATATATATATAGAGAGAGAGAGAGATATAGATATATAGATATATATAGATATATATATATATATATATATATATATATATATAGAGACATTTTGGCAAATCCAACACTGAACCAGTTTCACGAAACTTAGCAAGCAGTTTGCTAACTGTAGCATGGGAGATAGGTGGTCTCGTAGGGTGTCTTGCATTGAAATCTGCTGCAATGGCCCGGTTACTGCGTTCACCAGATATCAACACAATTTCGATCCGCTCCTCACGTGTTAACCTCTTCCACATGTCAATGGCTGTGAACAAAGAGAAACTTGTAAATAACTCATGAAAGAATAAAGTTACGTTGAAACCAAGCACACCATTGGTTTTCTTGTGACATTACCAATAAGTTTGTGTCACATGAC